>JANHGC010002003.1:437171-452766 GCA_027560395.1 Boaedon fuliginosus
CTACCCAGTCACGTGACCGCCAAGCCACGCCCTGAAAATTTCCCTTATTTTCAAATCCAAAACTTGACAGGTATGGAGCTAGGTTCATGCAAAATCACCCTCTCTCCCCCCGCCCCAGTCAGTGAAAGACATTTTTTCCCCTGAAACCAGTCCCTGGTCCCAGAAAGGTTGGGGATGGCTGATTGAGAGAGCTTTCCAATCACTTCTTAAAAAAAAAAAAACACCTATCCATTTACCCAATAATATTGCCTCATGTTCCCCTTGATTGGGGAAGAGAGCCGGGATGTAAATCTAATAAACATAAACATAAACAAACAATACCTACCCGTACTTGTTTAGATATTCCAGATTGGATAGGGTCACTTTTGTGTCTCAGAAACAGTCTTTATTTTCTGTTGCTCTTTTGTATATATTTCATTCAATCATGTCTACTTCAAAAGACTGCCTGAATAAATCCTTGCAGCTTTCTTGGCAAGGTTTTTCAGAAATGCTTTACTATTTCCTTTTTCCTGGGGCTGAGAGAAAGTGACTGCCCCATTGTCACAGTCAGCTGGCTTTATTTCTACCAGAATTGACTAGAATTCACTGTCTCCTGGTTTTCTGGTTGATGCCTTAATCACCAAACCAAACTGGTTAAATTTGGGGTCAAATTTACTGGCTAGCAAATAATTATGTTATTCCATTCATAATGTGATTCTTAATTGGCTGCAATTACCAAGTGCCACAAATAAAAAGTAGCAAAGAATAAAATCACATTGAACAGAGAATATTGTTATAATCTAAGATGTAATTTTACACATCTCTTCTTCCTAGCAAGGCTTAAGAAACTAAGTTGACATTATCTGGCTGCATTATTAAAATAATCTCTGTCCTGCTGAAATAGCTACAAATATTGGAGAATATATAATGTAGTTTTAATTTCCCATAATTAATATTTTGTCTGAAACCACTGTTTTCAATACTTCTTTTCTTGACACAAAACGCTGAGTTACAGATTTATTTTTTAAGTGTTGCATTCGGGTAACAAATAGTTTGATATAGTGGTTAAGAGATTGAGCTTGAAATCGGGAAATGATAAGTACGAGTTCATCTTGGCACGAGGCCAGCTGGCTAACCTTTGGCCAGTCAGTTTCTCTCAGCCCTAGGAAAGAGGAAATGACAAACCACTTCTGAAAAATTTTGCTTAAAAAACTGCAGGGACTTGTCCAGGAAGTCTCCAAGAATCAGACATGACTGAATGAAAGCGGGGGAAAACACCAAATACTCTAGCAACCATTTGGAATAGTTTTTCAAATCTTCATAACCAGGTGGGAAACTTTCTACTGACTCTGGAACTTGCATAAGGCTTTTCTTGTAAGGCTTTTATTCTTTTTGCTATTAATTCTCTGAATTACTCCTGAGAATTGTGACAAAATATTTCTGGAGTCTTAGATACTGAAGTTCTGCCTGAAGATCTCTAATGGCTTTTCTTTTCTTTATCCTCTAGCTATTGTCTCAGTATAGAAACCAATTTATTATCATTATGCTTATTGTCAAGGCCCCCCCTTTGCTTTTTTCCTCTTGTCCTCCCAAATAGCTGCATATGCCTATGAAACTATTTCATAGGACCTTGGACTTTACACGATCCATGAAAACTCACAAATAATAAATGTGTTGGCTGGTTGCCAAAGGCACTGACTTTTTTTTTTCTTCAGAAAAAGATCTTAGGAAGAAGAAATAGATATCTCTAATTAGAAAGAATTGTACGTATTAAGTTTGGTTTTTTGCATGGTCCATTTTTACCATTTTTGTTTCACTTTCAGCTGGTCTTTGGATCTCTGCCGTAAGAGCCTCGGTGGCGCAGTGGTTAAATGCAAAACTGCAGCCTATCTCTGCTGACGTGTTCAGCAGGTTGTCAGATCGAATCTCAACAGTCTCAAGGCTGATTCAGCCTTCCATCCTTCTAAAGGTCGATAGAATGAGGACCCAGATTGTTTGTAACTGCTTGGGGAGTGTTGTAAAGCTCTGATAAGCAGTATATAATATCTGAGTGCTATTGCTGTCTCTGTTGTAAGCCATCCAGAGTCCTTCAGGAGTGGGGCGGCATAAAAAATGAAAAATAAATAAATAGCAATCTATACCAAAATCTGTTCACATTTATGTGCATCTCATGTAAATTTTCTCTAATACAGATTTCTGTCTTTTATTTTTTTCAAATAACTGCAGTACAGAATTTAGAAATGCACGAATCCTGAAGAATAACTGTGTTCCAGGAGAAATATTTATCTAAGTTGGAATTTAAATACATTTTCTTTCACCACTACTAATTAATAATGAAGAGATGTGGTGGGTTACTCCAATACCTTTATCAATAGTGTAAGCAGCTCTACCTAAACCCAAACTGTAAGGTTTCATATTGAATTATTTAGGTCTTTGTGTACGCATAAAGCTGGAACTTTCTCTTTGGGCAGGGTGTCTTTTATGAGTCACTAATCCCATCAGTCATTCTGGCACCTTTTATTGGACTTGTTTTTTACAGCTAGGGGTTTGGTTAGAGTGGCACTGTCCATGGAGACAGAGGCAGAGCAGAACTATCAAGTTATATTAGCACTCCATCAACATAATGGCAATTGCTGACTATAGGAACAGACTTATTTGAGGTTAATCAAGAGCAGGCTTTGTAATTCTTCATTGCCAGGGCTTGAAATAATGGAAGGAATCACATCATTTCTTATTGTAAGCAGTTGCAAAATGAACAGTATAATAAAATGTGTATCATCTTATGATTTATAGCCATTTTCTCACCAGAGAAGAGTTTTTTATCTAGCAGCAGCAAATTAAGAAACAAAAATGGAATTATATTTCTTTTAGCATGAGTCTGAAATTATTCAATCAAGTGAATTCACAGTAAGATTGGCAGTTATCCAGATTTAAACCAGCACATCTACGATAGTGAGAAGAATGAACTTTTTCAGTGTTTTAATTCTTGCCATTATCTAGGGTATTTTAGTGTTGCAGGAGTTGAAAATCCTTTTTTAAAAAAATTCAACATGTCTTCATTAGGTCAAGTGAACCTAATGAATGGCTTCAAAGTGAGCAGCGAACAAGGGCCTGGGCAATGACTATTAAATAAGTACAGACACAGGATGTGTTCACAGACTATTGTTCAATTTTGCTTTTCTTTTCTACAAAAGCAGAAACGATTGCTAATTTTTATTTTGTTTTTGTTTTTGCATCTCCTTGAAAATATTCCAGGTGCAATTCAAGATTCTGGTTGTTATTATGCCCTTCATGACATGGGGCTGGGTTACATGAGGGATCACTTTTATCCCATCAGACGTGGCAGGAGGGACATGCTCCAGGTCCACTGATTAAAAAACGCCACCTTCTGGGACCAGCAAGTATGTCTTTTCTCTCACAATGCCTGCCCTCTGGAACACCATACTCCTCACACTTAGGTTACTCCTGACTATCTTGGCTTTTCAGAAAGCTGTTAAGGCCTGTTTTTCCCCAGGCATTCAAGTCAGAGGAACCCAGTGATTAGTTGCTGGTTTTCTCAGATGCCATAGTATGCTAGTTTATTTCTTATATCATTGGGAGTATGGTTTTTAAATTTGGTAAGCTGCCTTGAGTCACGTTTGTGAGGTATACAGCCATCTAAATTGACTAAAACTAAATGTAACAATATGTGGGAAAGACCTTGGGAGACAGGCCAAGCAACACTGCCTAGAGAATGATCAAATAAGAGACAGGGCAGCCCACAGCTGGATATTGGAATTAAATTGGATGTAGCAAGAATGTCAGAAGGAATTCTCCCTGGTTTCTCCCACTGTAAAAGAGATGGCAGGAAAACTTTGGTTTCAGATTAGATTTATAATAAAGTAGAATTAGCTCATCTGGTCATATTTTCTGCCTGATCTACCTAGAAGGCTGTCACTAACTAATGATCATGTAATTAACTAGGTCCCAAAGGTGCTTTTTTCAAGAGGCAAGGGGACTTTTTTTCCAGAAAGTCCAGTTGCCTCTTGAAAAAGTACCTTTGGGACAATCAGGACCTAGATGACTGAGAGTCTCCATAGACATAATTAACTAGGGAACAGTGAATTCCAAAAGCCTACCAGCAAGTCTAAATTAAAAGGGCCCAGGGAATCTTTTCTGCTGATTGAACTGGGATGACACCTTCTTTACCTTTTCCTTCCTTTCTTTATAGTCCCTTACAAACTCCCACCATTTTTTTTCAGGATCTGACAGCTTCACTGATGCCATAAAACAGGTAGTGTTTTGCTTGGAGAGACAGACAAAACAATCCATTTCACTTTCCAAAAGTAGGAGTGGAATAAAACAGTAGATCCAGCACCCACTGGTTCTTTGTTTATAGCAGTGCAACGAAAATAAGAAAAGTAGCCATTATCTTCCTTAGGTTTTCAGAGTCAGCTATCTAACTCTATATGTAGGAAACACTCTATGTATAGGAAACACGGATGGGTATCAAAATCATTGCATCACAAAAAAAGACAGATAATAAGTTCCTTTTTTAAATTTAGTAAATATCAATTTAACCCTACTAAGTCTGTCCTGTAACATGGAATACTGTTGTACAATATGCAACAACTGCACAATGCATATAGTTAATATAGGGATTTTTCTAATTCATTTTATTTCAACAATTAAAGTATTTAAACCATTTGGTAAGACTACCCATTTTCCAAAAGTGACTCTAGGAAATATACATAGGTTAAAAGCACAACCATAGTTTAATTAGTATCATGTTTGTGTAGCTATTGTCTGGCATGAACTCAAACAATCAGAATAATCCAGTTCTACTCACATTTTAGGCACAGTCACATGTTTTACAACATTTTTTTTCTTTGAGAGTGCTTACCTTACAAACATCATAGAGCTCTATGGTAAAAAAAAAAAAGGCGCAAGAAAGGATTTTCATTATCACAGATGTCCCAAGGGGTGAAGACCAATCTTACGGGGCTTCATTAGCTTTGGTGCTCCAGCACCAAAAACAAAAGCCACTCCCACAATGCCTAACTTTTATCGGTAAATCTGAATGGCATCACTTATATATTATCAGTCTTCTTCTGTACTTAAAGTAAAATAATAATGAAGGAAAATAGTGAGATAAAATAGATTGTAAGAAATGCCCTATGTTAAAATTAGTAAATTATCTATCCTAGGTAACACTGGTGTGATTTTACAGAGACTAGATGGAGATCTTTTATAAACTGCTATTTGAGAATACATTTCCTGGAGCACTCAAACCCAAAACTGGAACCTGTTGCAATAAATAATAGAAGTTTAAATATAGGATATCATCACCACCAGCAACCCAACGATTCATAACTGCATTATGTAAATTAATTGGTCTCTTTTTTGAACTTCAGGCTTCCTGGATCATGTTTAAGTAGGACCCCATTACTAATTATCATGTACCTGTAGTGGGAACTGTTTTCAATACAGGAGAGATTACCTGTTTCACAAAAACAATTGTTTTTTTCCTGAACTTTCTTAATTAAAACAGCTTAATTTAAAAATAGTAAAAATAACCTTTAAATTGTTGATTTTCCTTCATAGACTTAGTTAGAAACGTTGTAAAGAGATCACTAGAGGTCTATCATTTATCGCCATTATAGTGAAATACTCAGTATTGTCTTTTAAAAATAGTTAGCTAAAGAGATGTTTACTGAATAAAATATATTTAAGGAAAACTATCAGAAAATTACTGTGGAAGTCTGTGGAATGAGAGAACTGTGAAATCCAATTCAGCTCTATAGACTTCACGTGCCGCTGTGATTTGCCAGAGAGCTCTTAGAAGCTTTAACCACACTGCCAGAGTTTATGTAATTAAATGGTTCTACAGCTACCCAAGCTCTATAGCAGCATTGTGAGTTGATGATAGAAAATTAAATATTCCTTCTACCTAGAAAGCCTATCTCTATAAGATCTCTGAAAAGATTATTTTTCTGGTCTCATGTTTGGTCCCAGAGCTTTTGAATCTGCACTAATCGTCCTTTGGTACAATCTGCTTTCCTTTCATGGATGCTTTGTGTCCAAGATGATGGGGCAGTGGTGGTGCAAAATGCCAATCTTAGCTAGCATCTTGTGTGAACTGGGATAAATTATCATCTATGTTCTTCTGTAGTGTTTAAGAGGCCTTAGGATCTGCAAACAACAAAACACAACATTACTATCTAGTGATTTTTGATTTACACTACAAGCTTCCAACTTTATCAGGCACTAATTTGTCTCCCAAGGAGGAACAGCTCAATTTAAAACTTTATAGCACCTTTGATTTTATCTGTAACATATTACAAGATCTCCAATAACAATAATTTTACAAACAATGCCATTAGTAAACACAATAGCTAGGTTTTAGTCTAAAAAAACATTTAACAGAGTAACTGTTAGGCCAACAGGATCTTCTCTATATGAGTTTTAATTTTACCCTTTTAATTTAGGGATGTAGGATTATCAGATTAAAGACAAGAAAATTTAACTACAGCAAGGTCATTCTGTTGTCCGATTCCAAGAGTATTCTTAAATGAGACTATAATAAAACACAAATATTCATCTTTAATCCTGAGTACTGAACCAGTCTAGTGCTCTGATGGAAATAAACAATGTATTTAATCTCTCCAACCACCTCCAGCATTGTTTACTATCACTTCTGATAATATAAAAAGATAAAATCTTTTTTTAATTAGACTCAGCCCCTGGACACTTGATAGGCTCATTCATGTAGCCATGTTGCAAACAAGACAAAGGAGATTACTATTAGTATGTTACATTTTTATTATGAATGAAATGGGCAATTATTTGTTAGAGCATGGTCTATTGGCATTCATTGAATACATTATTTCTAACCCAAGCAAATTTATTATTAAAAAAAATTTTTTTTGGATAAGAACTGACAACAAATATTGTTTAAAAATATTTTGATACATATTTGATAAGATCTGGCAACACAGCTTCAAGTTTTTGTTATGCAACTTTAATGATGAATTAATGAAAACCTTATAAATTCACTCTGTAGAGTGTATCTCAGGGTCTGTATAGTTTTTCCCCCTAGTGGGTAGCAACCTTTAATGAATGGCACCTGATCAATAATGCAGACCCTGACATATGAGAATAAATACAAAGGCCTTCCATATTAGTTCTGACTGTGGAAAATGTCAGAAGCATTTATCATGAATCCAGATTGATGCCCCGCAGCTGCTATCCACAAAGACTTTAAATCTAACTTTGTGGAATCCTCCAAATGGGTTCTTGTGTCTTTTGTAATTAGCTTTTTTTCAGGTCTGAAACACAAAATAAGATTGGATGGAGAGCGCATATGATGGCAATTATCAAAGCTTTGTTAAAAAGAATAGCCATCATGACACTTTGTTTTTCAACTGCTTTAAAAAAAAAACTTGGGCAGTTATTTTGATTTCTAGGTGTGCTTTAAAATAATTGCCTTTTGTAACTCTATGTAGCCTAGCAGCGTGAGCGGAATCAGTTTGCAAACTTCATTTATACTGGTAATTCAAAACCACAGATTAACAGCTCAATTGAGCAAACAATTTTAAGCCAAAGAAATAGCAAACTTTTGTTTGTTTTAATGCCCAGGCATACAACCGAAAGGTCCTCCTGTACCTTGGAAACCTACATTAAACGCTTTTTAAAAGCAAACAGAAGGACAGAAGCCAATTCTTTTTTTGAACCACAAACTGGCTATTAAGTCTCAATAGAAAGTAAAAAAAAAGAAGTTTTAAAACAGCATGGAACATTTCAATCCCTGAGATATAAATATGCTGGGGCAGCGGTGGTGGTGGTGAATTTGTTTCTAGTTCGGTTGTAGAAAGAGATTGTGAAGTAGTACACAGTGAAAAGGCTCTAGAATCTAGACAACCTTTGGATCTAATGATTTTCAACCAGATGGCTGAATTTTCACTCACAAATTATTTCTCTATCTTGACTATCTTTATACATAGTGCAGTGGTGGGCTGCTGCGAACCGGTAGTTCCGTCTATCAGCTGGCCCCGCCCCCATCCTATCCTGTCCTATATTTCCATCTTTCTGGCTCAGCTGATTCATGCGGCACAGCTGATTTCCATGCCTCAGCTGTTCTACTTACCGGGGCTTCCCTAGAAGGTGAGCAATTGAGCTTCAAATCATTGTATTTTGAACTGCTCACAGAATTGGTTGTTAAACTAGTTGCAGCCCACCACTGACAATGGTTGAGTTCTGCATTTTCCATTCCATATGCATCCATTTCAGTGCATGATCACTTAACCATTTTTTAAGTATGTATGCAATCCTATTTCTAACAACAGAATGATATGAAACAAGTCTTGCAATGTTCTGAAATTTCAGCATCCTGTATCTTCAGTAAAATTTTTAGTAATTCCCTTTGCACAAAAGAGTAATAAAATTTTCAATTGAGTCTTTCTTTAATCTACTTAGAAAATCATACAGTGGAAAAGGATTATATCGCTCATAAAGTCCAGATCCCTGCTCAGTGCAGTAATCAAAATAAAAGTATCCCCACTAGATGGATATCTATCCTCTGCCTGAGAACAGTTAGTGAAAACAGTTAGTGAAAACAGATCATGCCAGATAAATCTTATTGCATTCTTTGACAAGGTGACAAAATTAGTGGACTAGAGGAATACTGTGGATATAATTTACTTGGATTTCAGCAAGGCATTTGACAAAGTAGACTACAATCTACTATTTGATAAGATAGAAAAATGTGGGTTAGACAACATCACCACCAGATGGATTAGTAATTGGCTGATCAATCGCACTCAATGAGAATCTATGTGGCATCAATCGCACTCTATGGAATCTACGTGGGGGGAAATATGCAGTGGGGTACCACAAAGCTCCATATTAAGGCCAGTACACTTCAACATATTCATCAACGATTTGGATGATGGGATAAATGGGGGACTCATTATATTTACAGATGACATCAAGCTATCAGGAATAGCCAACATTCCAGAAGACAGACTTAAGATTCAGAAGGATCTTGACAGACTTGAACATTGGGCTCTATCTAACAAATCGAAAATCAATGGTGAAAAAAGTAAGGTTCTACATTTAGGCAAGAAAAACCAAATGCAAAGGTACAGTATATGTGGTACCTCACTCAATAGTAGTAACTGTGAGAGAGATCTTGGGAGTCCTAGTGGACAATCACTTAAATATGAGCCAACAGTCTAGTATGTTTACCATTTCTTAGTTGAAACTTCAGCTGAGTATGTCCATGTGTCATGAGACTAAGGAGTTTTCATCACATCTTCTGACTGCTAGTTGATGATTATGCATCTGCCTGTCTGTCCTACATAGCAGCTATTACATTTTTTAGCTTGTAGGTGGTAGATGACTCTTCTTTTTTCTTCTTGAGCTTTTGATCTTTTGGTTTACTAGTCTAGGATGTTTTGGGTTTAGTTGGTGATGTCGTATAGTTGTAATAGGTTACAACTATCAAGCAGAAAACAATACCCTAATTAAGAAATTACCAAGGAGAAAACCCCCACCAACACTGGCAGGGCAAGCTATTGTATATATAGAAAGAGCAAACCCCACACATGTTGATAAAGTTACCTAGCTGAATAATGAAATGTCTGCAAGCAAACAACCAAGCTCAGAGAGTACCAAGGACTCCAAAATTACACCATTAAATGGTTACTTTGCTCAATGTTTCAGCTACCCCTTCTTTCCATCTAATTATTTCTTATTGGTCAAGAAAAGCTGATTGTCTTTCACCCTCCTGTATCTTGAGAAGTAACATCCTACTCTTCAGTTTACAAAAATTAACGGAGGGGGGGGGGCCTCTCAGGCTTACCTGCTGGAAGGTATGAAACCAAAGTAAAATATATGATGGATATGATGAAAAAAATCAGATTTAATTCTAAAGAGCTCTGCAGATAATTTTTGAATTAAATTTAATTAGCAGACCAGCCCCCGGGGTGGGGGGAGGCAAAATAAGTAGGATGAAATACCAACAGCAGCACGGACAAAAAGCAACAGAAAGTTTCTGCTTCGTCTCTCTCTAGGGGACTCAACATAGCTGATCTGCTCTCTATTAGGCATGGCATGATGAAAGATGTCTATAAGTTACTTCATTCAGTAGCCACATTGTTAACAGATAAGTGGAAGGAGGGCAGGAGAAACTCCTAAGATAAAGAAAATAGCCTTCATCTGATAAAAATTTAAAAAGTGCTTATCTTTCATAATATAGTAATACTAAACTATAAATTATTTTTTTATAAGCTACAGTAATATTCCAGAAATGCTCTGTTATATAATTCCAATTTTACAATAGTAGGAGTTTTTAGTATCATTCATTGGCATAGTAAGGCAAATGTACTTAATAATCCTCTTAAATAATGCATATCCACAGGCAAACCATCTTCTGAAATTTATGGGTAATTGCAACCGACCAGACGAATCTAGCCAAGGGGGGGGGGGAAGTGTGATTTATGTAAAAGCAATTCCCCACTATTAAAAACTTGGAATCTTTCCTAGTAGTTCATCTGGGATTTAGATTTCTTTTTAATTTACATCTGATACATGAAATCTCAAAGCAGTTGATCTAAATGTCAATTTCAGGATTTGCTCAATGGTTACTACAGCCTCAACATACAATATATAATGGGTCGTATGATAAACACAGTCTTTTCTTCACTAGCCCATGCAATTACAAGTGATCCTATTGTACAAAGTGCAACTAAACAACAGATTTCTCAGTCAGATACATCATTCCATTGTTTAATATAAGCCAACTCTCTGAGCAAAGATATCAAGCTGCTCCTTTCATATTGTTGAAGTAAAACTTACATTAGGTCTGGCTAAGAACACCAATTACCTGCAGCTCTGATGTTTACAATCCTAAATCTTGGCAGGACACAGTTTCCTGTACCTTTCAGGGTGAATAGTAGTATTACGCAGGGACAAGATATGGTTTAGAGTTAAACCCAAATTCAGTGTCCCAGAAAACAAACCAATTAATCACTGATTGTTTTGAGATTCTGACTTGATTTGGAGTCCAAATCTGTACCTCAAAGCAAATCTTCCAATGACTATCAGTGAAACCAACAAATTACTTTAACTTGGTTGACATAATTGGATGAAATATGAAGAAAGGGAATGAGGATTAACACTAATAGCAAAATTTAAAATAAACTTCCATGGGGCCTCCCTGTTCCAACTTTCATTACTTTTTTTTTCTTTTTTTAAAACACTGCTATAACTCTTGCAGGTAAAGATAAAAAAAAATCAATAAAGTCACATTTCAATTTAAATTAATAAATTCAGATGATGCTGTGCTAGAGAAGCATTTACATCTTGAAAAAAATATACTCTGGTTACTCTTCAGATCGTATAAATCTTTTGCCTTTTTACATCTTGAAAAATTATATATAAAAAAAATGGGGGGAGAGGTTCTATATTTTGGGGAGGGTGGGGAGGCAGAGTGGCAATGGAATGCATGCAATATAAAATTGGCCCCAGATAAGAAACCTAGTCAGACAGGGGAAAATCTGATAGTGTGACTATTCTCTTCCATATTGCAGGGTAGAAAATTACATATGCTGTACTTAAATTGTAGAACCCAAAAATTTCATCAAAATGATGAAACAACACTGCAACAGCATAACACAAGCTTTGCCCCTCTCATATATATGTGCAACATAATGACACATGTACAAAAGGAGCAGAATTTGCATCCTGAAAGCATGTCATTCATAATTTTATCTTCTTGCCCTGTCCTATACCCATGGATACCTCTGACTGTTCATCATAAAATATATCTGTGAGCTAAAAAAAATATAGATTATCTGAGAAGAATGATTTAAACAGAACGAAAAAAGAGTTTACACTTTTTGTATTTTCTATTAATTTCATGACACAAAGGAAACGGTAGTGATTAATAATATATATTAATAATATTGATAATGAAAATAATCAGACTCCGAAGGACCTGAGATTCCAGCATTAACTGAACATACAATGTTACATCCTCCTAGGACCTATAGCTTTCTGTACAACTCACCAAGAACTAATAACTTATCCTCATCTCATTTCTAAGATATATCCTTTTTCAAAAGTATCATGAATGGAAAGCTTTTCTGATATAGTTTTCTGTAGGTAGGAATTACATGTGATAAATGACAAAGCCATGCTGTCATTTTTGGTGACAGAGCTTTACTGCATTTTCCCAACCCGTCTAGTATCTAGTTTTCTGTCTCAGGTTTTTTTTGGGGGTGGTGGGGTGGGTTATGATGCATGTTCTCTTGCCTCTATATAGGACAACAGCAAAAAATGCATTACAAATTATTGTAAAATTTACAATGGTCAGTCACCTCAGCATTTTTGGAGGACAAAATATGTTTAGTTACCGTATGTATGCAAGTAATAACCAAGCTAACCTCTTTAGTAGAGAACCACAATGCACTTTTCCTTATAACTGCTAGTCAATTTAATACAGATTTCATTTGCAAGAGTTTCTTCTCTTGTCCTCATGATATTTGATATTGGAATAATATGATTTGATTTTCTACCATTCATAAAAGCGCCATAATTCTAGCTTATTCAGAGCAAAAAGAAATGCAACAAACTGTTAAAGCCTTGGGTAGTTTGTACTATTCCTACCCCTATCACTGGCTTGAAGTTCCTTAAATGCAAATAGTATATATGCTCGGTATGTGTGTTTGTATGTGTATTCAGCTTGAAATATAAGCCCTTTAGAGCAACACTCTGGCATTTGTTAACTATGAAATAGTAAAAACACTGTCAATGTGAATCAAGTCTTCAAGGGCAACAAAGAAAGAGTAATCATTCCCATCTGAAAGTACAGACCTTTTAATATGACTTTTTTTAAAAAGAGAGAACTATAAAGACAAACTGTTTATTGAATGTTTCTAGCATAACATGAGTTTTGCCGCAAGCTGACAAGTAAATATATCCAGTTAATTCCTCTGCTATAAGATTTAAAAAAAAAAAACCCAAACAAAACTCTATTTCATTTTATTTGCGTACTTTTCTGTTTTATTAATGGAACTATATGAAATCTGTTCCATTCAAACTGCTAATCTAATCATACTGACTGTTATGGATTAGATTAACCATAGCGTATTTTAATGATGTAGGATAGGAATGTATGTGTCTGAAAGCACAAGAGAGCACACATCAGGGCACATTAAAGAAGGACTCCATGCCAAAAAAATGGACTGCACAGTCAAATTCTTTCTTTGAACAAAGTACAAAGAATTTGCCTGTCAATTTTTTACTGAAATATCCACTCAATAATATATATAGATTTAAGTCACATTAAATTCCACCTAAGAAGTGCCTGAAAAACATAGGGTTCTGCAGGCATACTGGCTGTAAGGAAAGACATTATTATCTGCCCTTTTGCAGACAGTAATATGCAGCTAGTGGTAACCCATTTCTATTTTTACACTTTGTACATTACGAGATTCAAAAGGAAAAAAAAGTTGCATAATAATGATCATGAGGCTGCATATATTACATATAGTAATAACTGTACAGTATAAATGACCTTAAGACAATCTATTAATCTGAGGATCCAGAATACCTTTAAGAACCTTCTTCCTTCCAATTTCTCAAATATGACAGACTATGCCAGTGACACCACATAAGATCTATGAAACTTTAATGCATTCATTCTCTTAAGGAATACAAAATTAGGGCTTGTGACAAATGCAATCCTTAGTTAACTTGGGAGGTGAACTATTCATTAATAGTGCTTGGACTTCTGATTTATTTTAACTGAGCTTCAATTTACTGGTATTCAGATATAGTATTATGCACAATTCTGAATTTGTTTTTTGTGAATGTTTAACAGTAAGAAGAACGAGACAGCCTTGTAGGCACTCCAAATATAATTTGTAAGGATCAAATATGAATCCCCTAGAATCATCTTCTGGAATTGACCATTGACCAACTCAGCCTTTTTAGAAGTATGCAATAATGGAGGATAATTGAAAAACAAGAACTCTGTTCACACAAGGCCAACAAAAAAAAGTGATCCTTTTCCCCAGACTATTGAATTCAAATGTAGGTGCTAACAGCAGATGATTCAAGAAGACTGAGTCAATCAGTTGTTTTCACTTTCTTTCCAAAGAAGGAAAAAAAAAAGATAGCATGATTGTGAAACTATGAAACTGAAGAAACTGTGGGAATATACCTCAACTTGTTTCTGCCAGTTTTTCACTCTGTGTAGAGCTCTAAGCAATGAAATCTAACCCTAACTTAAATCAAATCTCGAATTTAAATGGATTTTAAAAATTCATTCAAAAATGTCTTAGGGTGCCTAGTAGTCACTCACTTAAATATGTTACCACAGCATATTTCTTTAATTCAGTTTTTGTTCGGTTCAATATTATGAAACATGATTCTTCAAATCCTAAAATGTCCACATTCAATTTATATTGCTACTACCCTTTTTCTACTTAGCATAGTATTGGACAAAGCGAGGGTTGTATCTTTTATTACAAATCATCAGTTTAATAAAGACAATATTGATTTTTTAGGTAGATATATTTTACCTCTTCTACTCTGAATGAATATCTTGTTGAACATTCTGTTGATACAAGACTGGGAAGTGTAATATATCATAAGGGACCAGTTTATAAATAGCAGCATATACAGTATTGCTTTTATTATTTATTATTATTTTGAAGACAATCCATCATTCAATATAAGAATTTGTTTAAGAAATAGATGGATCATCCATATATGTTAGAATTACAAATATAATATGTTAGAATTACAAACAAAATTAATGAAATTCATTTTAGTGATCAAACATGGGAACTTTGTTAGGAAATGTATTTCAAATATCGTTTAACATATAAGGTAAAAAGAAAAACATTGGTGAAAGAAAACAGAGTAGACATGTTTATTTATTTATTTTATTAGATTTATACCCTGCCTCACTTCCCCGGTCAGGTTGAAAAGAGAACCGTGAAAAGTGAAGTAAAAAAAGATACAAGTCTGCTGCACAGAAAAAAACACCTATATACTATTAGAGGAAAGCCCTGAATTAGATGTGAAAAATGCTGTTGCTTGTAAATCAGTGGGAAAAATCAAACAAAAGAGTAATTCAGCAAAATTATTCCTGAAATTCCTGAAACATCTATATTTGTAAAAGAGAAGTATTTGTTTGTATGTGCTCTATACAAACTTTCAGTTCTCCACTAATCTACCTCAAACTTGACAGATAGATAGCTAAACGTAGTAACATCAGCACTGTCGGGGACACCAAAGGTTAGGGAGCCTTTTTGCCCCCTTTTTTGGGGTGCAAAGAGGACACTCTTAATGAAAAGCAGCAAGTCCCTACTGAGTGTGTGCAGTTTTACCTCTCTCTATTGAGCATGTATGGTTTTCAAACTGACTGAGACACCATATTCAAAATGAGGTGCCATGTTTTATACATATAAATTCCAGATTTGCTCCTGTTCTGTTCCCCCCTTCAGATTAACAGGGAACACACACACAAACAGACACTGGCAAGATTGCAATGCCCTGTTTCGCTCTGCTCCATTTTTGTGGTGACTATCAATTGCTTAATAATATGTCCAGATGTCTTTTTAAT
>JANHGC010002004.1:0-17779 GCA_027560395.1 Boaedon fuliginosus
GTTTTTTTTTTTTTTTTTGAGACATAACCATCAGTTTAAAGCTCTTTCCTCGGGTACAGATCGCCATTTTCTGCTGTTCTTTACTTACTTCATCACAGTCTCCTCTCCATTTTTCAGCTCCATTGTCTCCTCCAGTTCAGATATTCCCCCAACCACTTCCTCTTGTTCCATACTTTTTATTCCTTTCATTGTTTTTTTAAAATGTGTTTTATTATTTTTCCAAAACAAAAAGTTAAAAATACATTTCTTGCCCCCACAGTGTGGTTTGGAGTCCCCCTCTTTTTACAATTCAATCAAATACATAATTAATCCATCAATATGTTATTAAATTAAAAATAGAACATTTTATAAGCAAGCTTTCCATCTTCATTTTCCCCCAAAAGTTATCCATCCCATTTAAAATTAGTCTTACATTCCTTTTAAGTAGCGATTTATATTATTTTTATACTGTTTTCTTACTAAGACCATAAAATAAAGGAGATAACATTGCATTTTAAAATATATTATATAAATCTATAAGCATCATAACTCCATTAGTAAAAAAAAAGCGAATAAAACAAGTAAATTAATCCTGGAAAAGAGGGCCAACTTGGCGTGCATTACCGAGGCCTGATAGGGGCCGGAGGGGGGGTGTTCCCCTCACAGAAATATGCCCCACCGGGTTTCAGGTTCTCCATCCACGTACTACTTTTCTTTCCCTCTTGGAATATTGGGAGATTTGTTTTGTTTCAGCACCTCAGCAATCCTCCAGCAGTTTTCAGAGATTATGGCAAGATCGCTTCTGCCAGTGGCTGAAGAATATTTTTATTTTATAGTCTGGCAAGAGGGGAAGGAAGGGACAAAGGCAGGAATGTATTTGGGGTGACATCTGGAAAGTCTGAGCTTTTAGAAGGTTCGGATTTTCTGCGGCTTGAGGTGTAACAAAATTGGGGAATGGAATATAGACTTGCATCAGCATTTCATCTTTGGGAATTTTTACTTTTACGACACAAAGTTTGGAAGGTTTTTCATACATAAGGAGATGGACTGTGTAAGGTGTTAATGTTAGCATTTCTGTGTGTAAACCAGGTGGTCATGCTGGCCATGTATAACCTGTCTCTGGAAGGGACTGGACGGCAGGGTTACTTCCGATGGAAGGAGGACATCTGTGCTTTCATTGAAAAACACTGGAGCTCCCTGCTAGGAAACCGGTAATTATGACAAGCGCATGGCAGTGTATACCGAAGCATTGTCATCCAAGCACTCGGGTTAGCTGGGAAAATACCCTTTCAGTGATACTGGTTTTAATTCTGGATAGAGAGAAAGGTCAGAACTTGCAGAGTATATAAAAAACTTTGTAAAGCATAGTCATAAAGTCATCCTTTTTTTTTTAAAGAAAAATGTTGTATCTAATAGTTGAAACATTAACCTAATATGATTCAAGGAAATCTCTAGTCCACCAGCAATTTTAGTAAAATAAAATGCTCTGATATTTTCCTAGTTATAAATCGCTTGCTTACAGCTGGCTATGCTTTGAATTATTGTAGCTTTCTTAAATATATCTTAAATACATATTCCCCTTGACCGGGGAAATGAGGCGGGGTATAAATCTAAATAAATAAATATGGTCCATGAAATCTCAATTTATTGGCTCTCAATTCAGTGGATTTAGCATGGAATGGATCCATGCTCTGCAACAGGAAATTTGACATAATGTATTTGTGCACATTGTCACAGGACTACTCTCCAGTGTAATCAGTTTGTTAATATTTGACAGGGATGCCCCAATTGGTCAATTCAACTGAGTTTATACTGTACTGTATTTTAAAAAGCACAAGGCCACCTTCCATGATTGAATGAAGTTTCTTAAAGGCAATTTTTGGTTGGAGAATCTGTGGGGAGCATCGGTGCAGGTGGCTGCCCCTAGATGGGGATTCTCTGGGCACACGTGCTGTGGAGGACAAGATCCCTGGGAAGGACTCCCTGGGACCTTGTGCGTACTGTTGCCAAACTCCTCAGGAGGAGAGAGAGCCGCCAGGGTGCAAACAACTCACAAAAGCAACTCACAAAAGCCTCCTTTCGAGCCTCCACGTTGACCGTGTGGGAAGCCGGCAGGGGAGTTGCAAACTGTTGTCAAGCCCCCACCTTGCTAGCCAGGCGACTACGGAGACCCTGGGGCAGCTGGACGGTGGAGGGCCGCTGGTTTAGTACCGTCACGACTTTGAATGGTCGTTGAATGAGCAGTCGTTAAACAAGGATATTGAATAATGCCTGTGGTTTATAGAGCGTTGTGTTGTTGAATGGTGGCATCAGTGCTAAAGGTGTTGTCTCAAGATGAGAGTGCTGAATTCCTTATTCCCTCCCAATTGCTTAGGAAGAAGACCTCCACCTGGTGGAGCACGGTTGCCGGCTGCCTCTCGGTGGGGAGCCCCCTGTATTTCTGCTCAGGGGCCCAGGAGTTCGGGGAGCCAGGCTGGTGGAGGCTGGTTCACAACAGGCCCCCTGCAATGAAGCCCGAGGGGGAGAAGCTCTCGGCGTCTTCCCTCAAAGCAAAAGGTGGGGCTTGAGGAACGGCACAGGCCATAAATCTGTCGACGGAGAAGCCAGATTCCCTTTGCAGCCGTGTCACTGACTCAACACTGCAGTGATTCCCTTGGCAACCGAGGCAAGAAAGATGGTAAAATTGGGCAATTTTACAATTGTCTTGCTTAGCAAGAGAAATCTGGATAAAACCAACTGTGGTCCTAAGTTGAGGGCTACCTGTACAGAATAATAGGGTTTGAAGGGACCTTGGAGGTCTTCTAGTCCAGCCCTCTGCTCAGTCATCCCACCCTCTTCTTAAAAACCTCCAGTGGTGGGGCATCCCCAGCTTCTGAAGGTAAGCCACTCCACTCATTGTTCTGACTGACAGGGCATTTCTCCTTAATTGTTGGACCTCTCTAATAAGCATCTATTCCTTTCTGTCCTACCCTCTGGTGCTTTGGAGGTCAGCCTCCTCTTCTCTGGGACAGAGAATATTGGAAGACTGCTACCATGTCAGCCCAGTCCTTCTTTTTGTTAGACTAGACCAGGCGATCTGGTGCGATCCTAAAATAGATTTAATGCGGTTATCCATATAAGAACAAATCAGGAGTGGCCAACCTCACGCACATACCTGGTCTCGTTCACTTTGCACCACCACAGAACCATTTTCTTCTTAGTACTCTTCCACACATTATTAAATATCAGCCGCACAACCAACAAAATATTGCACCCCTTGATTTAAAATACGCAAGCATACGTGTATGTAAGCATGCTGGGGAATTTTTTCAATACTTGTAACGTAGCTGGCTATAGATGGGCTTTGTGAGGCTGACGTTGTGGTTATGGAAACTCACGGCTTCTTTTCGGGCAGGTCCAAAGCTGCCCGTCGACCCCATCATCACCGTGGAGGGGCTTAGGAAGCGAGGGAGCCGCAACCCGGTGGAGTCCGCCATGGAGCTGAAGGAGAAGCGCTCGCGCACTCAGGAAGCCAAGGACATCCGGAGGGCTCAGAAAGAGGCAGCCGGCTTCTCGGACAGGAGCACCTCCGCTGCCCTGGCCAAATTCACCGGCCGGAACCGGCACCCCGACCTGGCGCTTGAAAAGGGGGAGGTGGTCGACTTCTCCTCGCTCAGCTCTTCCGATCAGACCCCCCTGACCAGCCCGTCGCCTTCTCCGTCCCCTCCGGACTTTTCGGCTCCGGGGACCCCAGCCTCCCACTCGGCCACCCCCAGCCTGCTCTCCGAAGCCGACCTCATCCCAGACATAATGCCGCCCCAGGCCCTTTTTCATGGTAAAATTCATCTTCAGGCTTCCTTATCTGATCCTTTTTACCAGATTCATTTTCACAAACGTGCTTCGGCTGCGCTGAGATGTGCAGCGTTTGTTAAGAATGTAATTAGGGCAGAGAATCTATAATTTGCACTTGAGAAAATAAAACCGTATCTATCTAGATAAACACTTAACATTAATTCATCTTTTTTCTTTCCTTTTTTATTAAGAATCATTAATAAATAAAAGAGCAATTAATATACAAAAGGAAACATTGAATAATTTTTAAAAGCCCACAATTTGGAAATATTTAAAGATGTTAAATATGATGATTATACTTTGCCCAGAAAAACATTCACATAGACAGAAGTGTACCGTATTTTTCGGAGCATAAGACGCAACGGACTATAAGACGCACCTGGGTTTAGAGGAGGAAGACAAGAAAAGGACAGTTTTTTGCCTCAGCGCCAGTTCTTGGCCTGCAGAGTGCTTGCGGATGCCGGGGAGGGCAAAAACGTATAAATGTATAAGTTGCACAGACATTTCCACCCCCTTTTTTTAGGGGGGGGGCTGCATCTTATACTCTGAAAAATACGGTAATTTTTTATCATTTACTACTAAATTTATTGGTCGCCAATCTCATTTTGAATTGACCCTGGGCAGCAATAATATTAGTAATAAGTGGTTTGACAGAGCTTCAAAATTCAGTGTACATATTTGATTAGTATTTTTAAAACATTCTATCATAAAATAAAAAAAACAATATGATAATATTCATTAGGCGTGCACTAGTTTATAGGAAAGTAGTAAACCGAGACAGGGTCCTGAAGGGGAAGAACGTTTCTGTGATTTACAGATCATACTAGCATTTTCCCCCCAGTATTAATATGGAAAAAAGGTTCAGCTATTGAAAACTGAACCCAAGGAATGAAGGAAAGGAGAGAGAGATGCCTCTGCATTAGGGCATTACAGAGGTCTGTGTTTTAGTTTTCTGTTGTTTTGTAAAAATGGGGATATTGATTTTATCTCACCTTTTGTAAAAGGGGAAAATAAGTCAAAGTTGACCCACTTTCAGAATTTCCTCAGTATAAACATTTACTTCCTGCGGGAGAAGTCTTTGCTTGCGATGTTCCATGGCTTCTGAGGCGTTTTGCTTTCTTCTCAGATGACGAAGAGATGGAAGGCATGATAGACCCAGGAATGGAATATGTCCCTCCGTGCGGGGCCTCGGCTGGGATGGTCCAGAAGAAGGTGAAGCTGCCGGACCAGATCAAGCAGGAGCTGATGGGGGAAGAAGGCAGAGCAGAGAGGCTCGGCGGGGCGGTGGAGGGCCACAGCAGCTCCCACGCCTTCCTTCCGGACCAGGGCCCGGGCAAGCGGAAGGCCCCGCAGGCTCCCCAGGACGCTCCCTCCAAATACGCCTCCATTGGCATCTACGAAGAAAAGCTCCTCCTGAGGAACCTGGAGGCCTGTCTGCACGCAGCGGACATGACCCCCGAGGCTCGGAGGCTGAGGCGTAAGCTGCTGGTCCGGAAGATGAAACGAGAGAGGGGCCTCCCCCTCTTCAACTTGGACGATGTGGTGAATTCTGCTCTTATCCTGGTGGATCGGCTCTATGGCGCCAAGGGGAGGCACGGGGCCTGCCCGCCAGCAGATTACGCAGTGTACAAAACCTCTTGCCAGGCTTTCCGAATTCTGGATCGCTATCAGGTTCCTGCTTTTCTGTCGTTATCATCCCTGTCATTATCATCAACTGCTATGCGTGGTCTCACGTTTCCCCTAGGAACCGGGCTTTTGAAATCTCCCCCAGTAGCTCGGGCTGAGACAGAGCAATTGGCTCAAAATCTGTCCCTTTTATTAAGTTATTCTCTAGAGTAATGCATGAGAATCCATTTGGAGACAGTTTGGCGCCATGGTTAAAGGCACTGGCTTACAAGCGGAAAGTTGGTGAGTTTGGTCCCATCTTAGGCACAGAACCGTTGGCATCAGATTGGGCCAGTCGCGCTCTCAGTCCTGGGATTTCTGGGGAAGGGGAAGGAAATCAAAGTGCACCTCTGTGTCCCGGGAGAGAAAAGGTTGCAGAGCAGAAGGGAAAGAGGCTCCTCTCCTTTTGGGAAGCAAGAACAAAACCAGATAAAATAATTTTTACTCTTGGGAGGGGGTGAGGGATGGGCACGCTGGCATCCTCTAGCTCAGTGGTTCTCAACCTTCCTAATACAGTTCCTCATGTTGTGGTGACCCCCAACCATAAAATTATATGTGTTTTCTGATGGTCCAATGTGTTTTCCAATGGTCTTAGGCGACCTCTGTGAAAGGGTTGTTTGACCCCCAAAGGGGTCGCGACCCACAGGTTGAGAAGCACTGCTCTAGACCATTTGAACTGCAGTTCCTCACTTCTTGTAAATCAAAGCAGATGGAGGCAAACCTGGTTTCCAGCATCTGTTCACAACCAAGGAAACTAGATTCTCACAACATAATTATTATGCATAATACTAATCAAAAAAGAAAAAAAATGGATGTTATGAGAATTTTGGCAACTATGTTTATTTTAGTACCCTCCCTACTTCTAGGTTTTTTAAAGGATGGCAGGGACTTTGTGATTCTCTTTCCAAATGTTGACCTAAATGGGAAGGCCATTGCCTGCTTTCCTCATAAAAGGCGAAGGCGTAGATGTTCCAAATTTGGAATGTTTGGTAGGCTGCCATCCTCTTTCCAGGCATTGTGAAATTTCTTCCAGCCACAGGTAGCGATGTTTCTGTTGCCCAGTTCAAAGGTAAACATACCCTGAGAAGTGACTTTTGTGCAATAAATAAATATATAAAAATAAAAGCAGTAAACTTATTTGAAATTTGCTGCTGATCGTTTTTTTGTCCCTGCATTGTCACCAATTCAGAATTTTTTTACTTCTCTTGCCCAATATTCAGCATCAAATAAGATAAGCAATTTGATCTCATATGCCGCCTCGAGTTCCCTTTGGGTGAAGAGAGGCGGGATATAAATTTAATAAATAAATAAAATAAATATGCCTAAGACCACTTACTCAGTAGTCGGATTCTCCAGGATGCTCTTTTGGATCCCTTCATCTCTGTGTATTACATTCTCTTTGTTCTGCTTAACGTTACATGCCATCACAGGCCTCTGCCATGCCCGATTAACCATTGGTCCTAGCCATAACACTGGTGTTTTTTTTTCCTGGTTACTTCTGAAACTCAGTTATTTCTTAATTTTGTTTTACAGATTAAGGTTTCTGCTGTGAAAGAGTTTCAACACAGAATGACAACGTTTTGGTGCCGACTTGTAGGCTCTGAAGATACGACGGATCACAGCATTATCAGTCCCTACACGTCGCGTGTTTTGAAACCTTACATCAGGTATGGATACGTTATCGGGAGGACGTTTTTCCGCATCGCTTTGTCATGAAGAAGGTGAAAGACGAAGAAGTCGAAGCTTTCAGGGTGGGTGGTAGAGTTTCCTTCTGCAGATAGACAAGGAAAACACTGGCTCTGCTAAGATTACGATGCCAGGCATTTCGATCACTGAACAGGATCTGGGGAAACGTAACGGCCGCATAGAGCTTTCCTGCTGAAGGAAGAGCGGGCGGGTTTAATGGGAGATGAAATATTACCTTGAACCCAGCGTCACAGAATCCCAGGGCGGGAGCGTTTCTTGGGGGTCTCAGTCCAGCCCCCTTCCCACAGCAGGAGACTCTCTGCCTCCCAGACAGGTGGCTGCCGGCTGCTTCCTTCAGGACCTCCCAACGACGGAGCTCTCTCAACTCCGGGAGGCGAGCGAACCCACGGATGAATTCTTCTTAGCCGTCAGGATTTCTTTTCCTTAGTTCCAGGCTGGCTCTCTCTTTAACGAACTTTACCTCCCTGGCTCCTTGTCCTGCTTTCAGGTGTTTTTGGAGAATAAGTCAACTCCTCCTCAGGAAAGCCCCTCAAGAACCAGGAGATAGCTATCATGCAATTCTCTTCTTGGTCCTTGAAATTCGGCTCTTTGGGAAAGCAGGACAGTGAGTCAGATCGAAATATTCACCTTTTTATAGGGGGAAAAATAGCGCCTCAAGTATTTCTCAGTGGAGATGGTTGGAAAGTATTATTGTGGTTGTGCTTACGGTAGCATATTCGTACTTATCTTTGGATTTTTTCTTGTTCATACACTTCTTAATCAGTTGAAATGAGTTGAGGATGGGCATCCTTACAAGTTTAACTTTTACATGCACACGCATGCATGTCAAAAGTTACATTAGCCATAAAAGGTGGCGTGCAGGGGCCAATGTCTGGCAGCAGCTGCAGCCCGCTAGCTCCTTGGTCGCTGCACTCTGGGGCTGCACGGCCCACGCAGCGCAAGGGAGTCGATTACCTGTCCAAGCGTAGAGGTGCAGAGGGGGAGGCAGGCAATCTGGGTGTGCCGCGTGGGCCGAGAGTCAGTGGGTCAGAGCAGGTGGGTGGCCACGGGAGGCTTGCCTTCGTGTTGAAGTACCAGCAGCAGATGGAGACAAGTGCATAGGAGGCATGCAATCCAGACATGCGACGTAGGATGCAGGCAAGCCGAGAGACGGACAGAGTGGGCGGGTGGCTGTGGGCAGATTGTCTTCGCGTCTCTCCACTTGCCTGTGACTTGCGCAGAGCATTGGGATCGCTTGCCTTTCCCCCACCCCTCTGCTTCTGCTGCCTGTGTCAGCCGTGCGAAGACGAGCCTCCCATGGCCAACTGCCCGCTCCGGCCCAACTCAGGCTCCCTGTGGCCTGTGTGATGTGTCCAGATTGCCTGCCTCTCCCCCACCTTTGCCTCCCCTTGGACCGGTAATCAACTCATCAGGTGTGGCTGCTGCTAGACACTGCCGGCCTCCCCCACCTCTGGTGCTGGTCACCCCCAGCCACCCCTGGACTGATGACTGTCTTCAGTGGGTCTTATTTTGTGGGCAGGTCTTATTTTGTGGAGAAATGTTACTGAGTTTTTCAATTGTTTTTCTCTAGACGCGATTATGAGAACAGGCCGCCAAAACTTCGGCTGCTGATGGAAATACGAGCGCATTACCACAAGAACGATCCAAGCTGGACTGCTGAACCAGAAGCCCCCCTTGATTATTGCTATGTGCGTCCTAACCACATCCCGACCATTAATTCCTTGTGCCATGAGTTCTTCTGGCCAGGTAGGACCCGACTAGACCAGGGCCAGCCCACCTTTCCTCATCTAGTGGCTGCATCTGGTGGATGAATCCCGTGCTGGGCCGACGTCTTCCACCAACTCGGCAGTGGTAGTCGAAGTAGCCAATTAAAAGGTTTTGACAGGTGTAGGAGGTGGATTTAGAAGGGAAATTGGAATGTTTGCCTCATAATAATTTTGTGCTTCCATTACTTTTTATTTCTCTCTTTTTTTAAAAAAAAATCTGAAAGCTCATTTAGGCTGTATGCCATTGAATACCGGTCATTCAATTTTGTCCCATTAGGGGAAAGTTTTAAAAGATAGGAACAGGTATTCTTTGTCTTCTCATGGCTTGTAGCATCTATTTTCACACTCTGAAAATCATACTTCCAGAATGGGGAGGGGAGGGGAGGCCAGAGATGCCGTTGCATTTCACTGGAACAGCTTTAACGACCGGTTCTCTGCCCTAATGACCGGCTAGCTGGGGGTGGCCAGGGGGGGTGGCGGGCAGCACTCGGCCTCCTGCATCCCCTGGGAGCAAAGATGGGCCGCGGGGGGGGGCATTCAGTTCAGGCATAGGATAATATGTAGTAACTGGCTATAAGGATGGATATGGGGCTAAGAGAGATGCGGCAAAAGTTACAAGCGCACACCTGAGTTGTGAAGTTATTTTTTCAGCACCATCAGAACTGCAGACACTTGGCCTTTGATAAGCGAGGTCCACCCGTACTCTCTTTCTAATGAAATGGACCCTCATCCACAAGTTCATGTTAGATTTTGATATTTAAAATATTGTTGCTGCAATACAGTTGCCCACCTGGAAAATATCTTTTTATACAGTTATTTTTATGTATATGACACACTGGCATGTAGTTATTTCCATCATGAACATGTCATTGTTTGTGGTTTCCTTTTTTCATTGTTTACAGGGATTGATCTGTCAGAATGCCTGCAGTATCCAGATTTCAGTGTTGTCGTTCTTTACAAAAAAGTTATCGTTGCTTTTGGTTTCATGGTGCCAGATGTCAAATACAATGAAGCCTATATCTCTTTCCTTTTCGTTCATCCCGAGTGGAGGCGGTCAGGGATTGCCACTTTTATGATCTACCACCTTATTCAGGTACGTTGAAGTGATACTGTTATCCTGACTTGATTTGTCTTGACTTAATCCTGACTTGATTAATTTAATTGCAAATTCAAATATTCATTTATTCAAGTAAATAAATCTGGACTTGTGCGACTTATCCATTGTTCAGCTTTTTCAAAATTAAGGAGGCTGTTAACCTAATTTTTTATTTTGCTTTCCGGCCTCGATGGAGCACCGGAAAAATCCCGATAGAGGAGAATATTCATCGCTCAGGGTTGAAGTGAGGGGGCCTTTGCTGCTCTCAGCTTGATTTTTTTTTTTATCTTGCAGATTTTTCACTATCCAAATTTAAGTTGCATCATCCGTTCTCGTAGGGGGTGGGGCTTCTTTTTCAGCTCCAGGGGCTCAAGCCCTGTGAGGGTTAGTGGGAGTGGTGGTCTTTCGGTTAGGCTCTTGATGGCTAGCTTGCTGAGAGTTCTTGGATGGCTTCCGGACTGTTGGCCTAATGCTCGTCTGGAGGTTGAGCGCTGCTAAGGAGATATTCTGGCCTGTTCGTTCTTTTTGATTGGCTTGTTAATTGTCTCTTGAATAATATGTAGATTTTGTTTATGGGTCTGTTCGTAACTGGCTTGTCAGAGTGCCAGGCTTCCAGGAATTTTCTAGCATTTTTGGCTTTGGCTTGGTCTACTCTGGGATGGTCTGTTTCCCAGTTGAAACTATAGCTAAGCCTGTCCATGTATTATGAAATTCAGGCGTTTCCATCCCGCCTTCTGACTGCTGGTTGGTGTTCATGGATGTGCTGGGCTAGTCTTCTGCTCGCCTGTCTTACATGGTGGCTGTGGCAGCCCTTACACTGCAGGTGGTAGATGACACCTGGTTTTCCTTCTGGGACTGCTGGGCCTTTTGGTTTCTTTAGGATGTTTCGGAGGGGTTTAATGGGGCGCTGTGCGCTCTGCTTAGGCCCTGTGGTTGTCCTAGTCTGTTGGTGATTTCCCAGATGTTTCTGATGTATGACAGTATTATCCTTTTCACAGAATATGTTGGTTGTGCTACAATGGGTTGAGTGGTCAGGCACTTTTTGAAGTTGTGTGGATAACCATCTAGTTGGAAGATGTTGCGTGGATGGCTTCCTTCTTCTTTCTGATGTTGAGGATGGTTCTGCTCATCTAAATAATCTCACACAGCTTCTCTCGTGGATTGTTGCTTTGATAGTGGAGCCCTTGACTGGAGTGGGTGATTTTGAAAAAAATATCTTTGAAAAAATCCTGAGCAAAGATAAGTCCAAAGTTCTCTTTAACATATAGGACTCCAAAGAGCTAGAATTCAGCTTCTTCATAAAATTTTCATTTCTAGTCTCCTGATTACCCTTGCTCTTCTTCTTTGAGCCTGTTTCCATTTTGTTTAAACAAAAAACTTTCTATAATGTGATGCCCTAAACTACACACATTAATGTAGTCTGTCAAAACGGAATAAAGTAAAGTAATTCCTTCTTGTGATTTTGAACTTAAACTTCTGTTTATGCCTTTTGAGATGACAACTGCTGTTCTCACAGCTGCATGACCTTCCTGCTCACATTCAATTGAATATGAAATCGATTACTATTCCAATATATTTTTTACTTTTTAAATTACCAATCCAATTGTTACCCATAGTACACCCTTATCATGAACTTCAGAAATACCTTTGTGGAATTCCACCAAAGGCTGTGTCAAAACTTTGAATCAATGATGGCAGGGATGCGGTGTCTTTGGGGAGAACAATTTGTCCTCACAACAGGGTTGTAGAGTATTGTGCAGCACGTCCGACCAGCACACAAGTAAATCATTCTGCAGGATTCATTTACGTAAGAAACTTCTTTATATACAACACCATACAGCAGAAATCAGCGTACAAATTGAGGAACATGGAAGCAATATTCACAGAAGCAAATCATTACGCGTGTCATGATGATGGGGAATCTTTTTCTTAAAGGGGCAGGTGTGCATTTTATTCCCCCTCCCACCCCATTTTTCTTTTTTCTTCATTGTTTCCTTCTCAAACTGCAAATTATTGCAAAAAAAAAAGGTTTCAGGACTGTAATGCAATTCTAGAAGTAATAGCAGACCCACACATGCAATCGAAGCATGGATCCAATATCTACATCTATCTTTGTCATAATAAAACAAAAAGCAGAGAAGAGACATGAAAAACAAACATTTTCAAAGCAATATATTTCACAAGGGAAGAAGTAAAAATGGTTCTACCATTCCTGGGTATCCTCATCTGCAGAGGAAATGGTGCAAACTAGAAACACAAGGGCTGTTGAAAAACCAGCCACCCTGACCAAGTGCTCCACTATCCAGTTAAACCACCCAACCTCCCTCAAGAAGAGCTGTGTAAGAGCATTATTCAGCACAAACACGTCACAGCAAACCAGAAGAAGGAAAGAGACCACTCATGTAGCGTCTTCCAACAAAATGGATCCTCACCCAGCTTCATCAGAAAGTACGGGGCCACTCAGCCCACTATACAGCACACCCAAGACAGGGCGTGGAAAGGATAACGCTACCACCTATCAAAAACATAGGATACAGCCAACGTACTAACATAATCATAGGTCATGACCGCAGCATGCATCTAAACCCCTCCAAAACATCTTCAGTAGTGTGTCAGTTCATTTCAAGGAAAAGGGTTCGCTTCTCCCCATGTGCCGTTCTTGAGGTTTCCTTCAATGACCCCCCTGCCCCCCCCCCGGTGGTCTGAGGTTCTCGCTGTCCTTCCTTCCTTGTCAGCGTTGTAAGAGCTTGGTTTCAGTGCCAGCGTTTCACTCCTTACAAGGGAACAACACGAACAGCGTTATAGGGAAGCTAGTGTGGGATCTGGTATTTCTACTGTCTTAAAATTATTTACCTTAATTAAGAAGAGGAATCGTGTACCCTTGATATAATTCTCCCCCCCCCCCTTTTCTCTTTTACAGACTTGCATGGGAAAAGATGCAACTCTCCATGTCTCTGCCAGTAATTCTGCAATGCTGCTCTATCAGAAGTTTGGATTTAAGACTGAGGAATATATTTTAGATTTCTATGACAAATATTACCCTTTGGACAGTAAGGAATGCAAACATGCCTTCTTCCTGAGACTGCGACGATAAATACCTAAGCTTAGTAGATGCGTTTGTAGAAAACCTGTCAGTAAAGGAAGATCTGGCCTAGAGTGCTGCTGGCCGCTCGGTTTTATTCACTGGAGAAGCCGGATATCGGCTGCTCGGTCTTTGGCATTTCTGAGAAGATGGATTCTTGACAAGGAAAGTCCATTCAAAATAAAAAATGCAATTTATTGCAGAGGTGAAATTGGATCAATATTTTTGTGAAGAACCGTGTCAGTTCGAGTGCTGACGAATAAGAGAATATCCATACAGCAGGAGAATTCGTAGAGCTTGGGGTTTTAAAAGGGGGGCTCCTTGGTGCCCTCCACAGCTGGCATGTGGGCAGCAGCCCACTCTCCACCCGAAGAACCCAGGGTACACCTAGGCCAGTGTCCTAACACACAGTTGCAGGAAACACTTGAAAGTAATCTTGATTAAAGCAGGGTAACAATGGTATCTAACGGATATGATGATAATAATCCAAGTGAATTCGAACCCTAAAATACGTCTTCAAATCATTTAAAAAACTCGCCGCCTCGAGTTCCCCTTTGGGGTGAAGAGAGGCGGGGTATAAATTTAATAAATAAATAAATTTAATAAATAAAAACACCCAGAGGTCCCGAAAGAGATTTTCAAAATCCCTGGTTTAAAACAATTCAACTACTGCTTTAATTTCAAAAAAGTGACTTTTGCAACCTGCAGTTAGAATTACCGATACTAAAATGGTACTATTTCAGCCTAAATATTCACACTAACCTTTTCAGCAAGTGCGTAATTGATCTGGAGACTGACTTGGTAGCCGTCCTTATGAACAGTGGCAGAAATGAGCTAAAAGAGACAAGTGAGTGATTAGTGTTGCTTTTCCCCTCCTTCTTCCTGTCTAAAGAGGAATAGCTCTAATCATTTCCTTCTAGCTAAATAAATGGACGAGGGCTAATACTGAATGTTTATCTGTACAAGACAAATATATTCCTCTTCAATCTGTTTCGGATGCATCCCTGCTCCCCTGAAGAATCGGATTTGAAGCCTGGCGATACTTCTGGGCCTGCCCTTAGCATTATCAGCCTCGAACCAGGGCAATCTAAGGAGCTGGGAGGGAGTACAACCTATCCATTAGAATGTAAGGGTCTGTTGCTGGAAGAACAACTGGGTGTTATAAATCATTGATTTATAGAAATAGGAAACGGCTCGGCTTCATTAATATATCCCCAAAGAGGTCACGGGGTTTCCTCCTATTGGTAGGAGAGCAAGAACTGAAGAGGAAGCAAAAGGGCCACAACTGTAAATAAAAGATGATTGCAAGAGTTTTGCAGTATTATTGGAAGGGAAGGGAAGAGAAGAAGAAAGAAATTAAGCATGCTGGCCGTAAGGCAAACGATCTTTAGCAGTTTTGAGGGCTGGGAGTGGGAGGATGTGGTTTCATCCAGCTGCTATGAGATAATTCCCCTCGGATGGGGCAGAGGTTAATGGCAAGTTGAAACACTTTCACATTTATAGAAAGGAGGTTTTATTTCTTTGATGATACAATCCCTTCATTTCCGTTCTTCAGTTTCCCTCAAAGTGATGGAGGAGATGCCCACTGGGTGGGCAAGAAAAGGCTCTCATTTTGTTAGGCGGAAAGGAGGGAACAACTTCTTAGCACGGCAACCATTTCTCTTGAAATGGAGGAAGGTGGAAGACAACAGTGAGAAGGGGTGGGGGTGGGGAATGACTTTTATTTGATCTTCTTTTGAGAAGAGAGATTGAACCAGACTGGCTGATTTACATACTTAAAAGGCACACAGAATGAGCACAGATGCAGAAAAACCACAGGGATGAATGACTGACGTTCAGGCAGTCCTCGCTTAACAACAGCCCTACATGGCAACTGCTGGAAGTTACGATAGTGCTGAAAAGGTTCACGTCCGGACCAGTCCTGGGCCTGTTGCAGCATCCCCGTAGCAACAGAGCTGCCACTGCTGTGCTTCCCATCTGGCTTCTGGCACGCCGTGTCAACGGAGAAGACCCGAGGGAAACTGCAGGCCCTGGTTATGGGGTGTTGATTTAATAGGCCGCAGTGACTTGCTGAAGGGCCACATGGGAGGTGGTGTAAGTGAATGGCAATCGGGTGAGGTGTCTATTGGTCGCCTGCTGCTGAGCCGTGGAGCTGATGGCTCCCAGTTCTGGTCGCTAAACGAAGACGGCTTGCCTGCTTTACCTGGGGAAAGGGCCTTTCTCCTCCAAAGAGGCTATCGGCACCAGAGCAGGAATTCTGCGTGGCAGCGGCTCCTCCTGTCCGGAAAGTGCTTACCTTTCCCATCTGAGGCTCTGCGATTAATGCCCTGAACTCCGTGTTATTTTGGGTGTAGCTCCTAAGATGGGCACAGATGTGATCTAGTTGCTTCCTCCAATAGCCTGGAAATAAAAAGCGAGGAAAGAGATCCCATGAAAAGCATCCGAAGGCTTTCCCTGCAGAATATTTAAACAATCCCAATCGTGAATTAAAAAAACCCACCGTACGTAAAATCGTAATGCAGGCCGTCCTTGAATTTACAACGGGCTTTTTATTGACCCTTCAAAGTTACTACGGGTTAGGGAAAGTCCTCCACAGCGGCTTCTAATCGACCATAAATCACTGCAGTTGTTATCTCTGATAATGCATTAAAACAGGGGTGTCAGAGTCACGGCGTCACATGACTCTCCCTTCGCTTAAACCGGGCGTGGCCAGCGCGTGATGCCTCCAGCCCGTGGGCCGTGAGTTTGACAGCCCTTCGGTGCTGTATGTCAATCAGGAGAATCATCATGTTTTAGGGAGGCCCATCAACAGCAGGTTCCTCTTCCTCAGCTCCCCCATTCTTCCTCTTTGTTTCCCATCTTCTGACATTTGAATAGTTCCCTTTATTGTCCCATTGGAATTTTACAAATTTTGAGTCCCTATTTTAGTTTTTAATTCTCCCTTTAAGTTCTCTGATTTCTTGGCCCCACCCCTTGGCTGAATAATTAGCTCTAGGCTTCATTTTATTGTGTTTTCTTTTTTAAAAAAGAGAAAGATCGTTTGGAAATTAATTTCACAGACACCATTTCTATACTTTTAGGAAAGCTTGTCCTATGCGGAGCAGTTTTCATTATTAAATAGAGTATCCTGCAATTCATGTTCCTTCTTCTCCTTCAAGGCAGAAGAGAGAAAGCTGAAAAGTGAAATGAGTGGCTGACGGGAGGAGACAGATGGAGGAAACGGTTACAATTAAAAACAAAATTATAATAAGGGAAGGAAGTCAATGGCAGTCAAGGAAAAAAATAAAATCTACATAGGAAAATATGGTAATTCAAGAGTCCAGGAACTGAATAGGAGTAACATGCAAGGGGCCCAGAGTCCCCTTGTGGGGAAGATGGGCAGCATAAAAGTTAAATAATGAACAGGGACCCAGTGCAGAAAGATGAGAAACCCTAAAGTTCACTGCTGAGTTCCATGTAAATCCGTCTTTTCCCATACCTCTTCCAGGGCTGATACTCGTGAGCAGAGATTTGTGATCATTTGTCTTGATCTGCTTCTCCTTTTGCAAGAAAACCTCACTCTCTTTCTTCGCTAAATGTTTGTGAAAGGGGTAGAACAACCCAAACGTCTGAGTGCCTTGGTCTTTTTTCTCTTGGGTCGCAGGTCTTGAGATGGGCAATGGAATAACAGGTGGTGGTTCGATTTGAAAGTTGATGTTCTGTTAAGATAATTCCAATAATATAAGAACCCCCCCAATGCATTTTCCCAAGAGAAAGTTAATCGTCGGGTCCCATAGATCCCCGTCGGGACACTGCCATCCTGGCGGGGGAAGACCTGGGTGCATCCCTCACTTTGCCACCTTTTCCCTGTGGCCTGCCTGCCCTGTCCGTTGATTTCCCTTCTCGGGAACGCAAGGGGGGAGGGGACGGCTAGAGAGCCCCCTCTGTTTCGTCTTCGGCACCGGAGCCTCCAGCAAGCGACGCCCAAGAACCGCTTCTTGGCACCTTCTCAGCCGGAGGCTCTCAAAGGGACTTTGCAGCTGCGGATGGGCTTGCCCTGCAGGTAGGTCACCTTTTACCTGTGACAAATCCATTCGGAGATTTGCACCAGGATGTTGGTGGTAAGGAGTTCTGGGAATGTCAACGAAAGGAATGCTTATGGTCCTGAGGCTATAGTGCTCCCCTCTGAGGTCGACCCCATGGAAACACTTTCAAATAATCGTTGCTATCTCATATAACCAGGGTTGACTGAGTGTTGTTAGTTCTAGGTTCAAAGATCGTTTATATTGCAGAAATTCTTACCGTCTGAGTCTCAGAAAGTTTGCTCTCGCAGATCATACATTCTGTAATGTGAAGTGGATTTTCTGCACCACATACGAAGCATAGTTCTGTATCCTTTCAAGAACAGGACAAGCACCAATCACCAAAATTTGCAGGATATGTATCAACAATATATACCAAATATTCTATACTCTAAGTTACAATAATATACAAAAAGCAAGTTTTCTTATAGGAAAGGAGGAAACAGGTTAAATTTGAGAAACAACTCAGTAAGTAAAAAAATATTGTTTATATCAGGAAATGTAGCTGATATGAGAGATCAGATTTAAAATTTAAATGAAATTTTCTTTATGTTGCATTTGACAAAGAACTTCATAAGCTTGGGATAATAAA
>JANHGC010002004.1:23528-44522 GCA_027560395.1 Boaedon fuliginosus
TCAAAACCTCGGCCGGTTTAAGACTTGGGGACTTCATTTTCCCTGTTTTCTGACTTAATTGTTCTATGCTTTTGTGTCTCTTTTCATTTGTATCTGCCCCTTTATGGGTGGTGGACATGTTGCTATTTTATAGCCCCACCAGTAGTCTCGTTAATTTTTATAAGAAGAAAAAGAATACAGAAATTTAGAGCTAACTGTATTCACCGCCCTGCTTCTGTTTTGCCCAGGATCATTGAGCTGTGCCATCAGTTTCCCCACGGTATTACAGACCAGGTCATTCAGAACGACATGCCCCACATGGAAGCGCAGCAACGGGCCATGGCCATTAACCGGCTGCTGTCTATGGTAAGAGCTTCCTGAACTGTAGGTGGTGCTGGTGGTGGTTAAAAAAGTTATCCGGTTGCAATCTGAAATAAAAAATACGTTCTATGTTTGTGGTTATAGGACTATTTTAAAGTAAGAATACATTTTACAGTTTTCATCATCCTATAAGTGCCTATTTAGATTGGTGCATCCTTGCCGTACTAAGATTCTTAACATGTCCCTTGTGAACTTAGTGTCCTGTAGCCTGTTGGGGGGGGGGGGAACCCTTTGATTTAAAATAAAAACTTCACATATTCATTTTATTATAATATCTTTTGACAATATATTATAATCTGTTAACTGTTTAATTCCTGCTTACATATTTATTACTCAGAGGTAGTCTCAAATGGAACTACTTAAGTAAAAATTAAACAAGAGATGAAAAATAGGAATATGAGCTTGCCAATGAGTAGAAGCTCACAGAAAACTGTAGCCGGTCTATGCTTTTTGACATACGTAGATAGAATCATTGTTACAATTATCTGCAAACAATTATAGTTTGGAATTTATTTCTTTATATTCTGCTTTTTAATCAGGCGCTCTAGGTGGTATGTCTGCATCTCTTAAAAGTGTAATCCATCCATTGGTTTTGAGAAGAAGGGTAAAGTAATTACTCTAATAAGAGTCAGGGTTACTGATTTTGACTAATTTTGTGACTGAGGATTTTATATTTATTTTTTATATTTCATATTTCTTAATCTTCCATCTCCCTCACAGATGGATGGTTAAGAAATATATTGCTTCCTGCTATGTGGATTTATTATTAGAAATCTGTTCAAATGCTTTAAAGTTGGTTGTATTCTCTTTATTTATTACATTTTTATTGTATTCTCTTAGGGTCAACTAGATCTTTTGAGAAGCAGTGGTGGACTTCTCTACAGAATCAAGGAATCTCAGAATGCTACGTATGAAGTTTTTTTACTCTTTTGTTAGAATTGTCCATCAGTTTCTTTGTATGAAAAAGCAGTAGAGATTATTTATTTAGCGTAAGATGAGGACGTGACAGAAGAGAAGTAAACTTACACACCCAATTCATGTAATTATATATAAAACTTCTACAGCGTTACGGCAGGGAACCAGGGCTCTAGGGGATCAGAGAACCTTTCCGTCCCCACTGATACATAGTGACTAAACTAGTAGACTAGCAAAATACTGTGGACATCATAGACTTAGTCTTCAGCAAGGCATTCGACAAAGGAGACCACAGCCTACTTCCAGGTAAGCCAGAAAAAAGTGGGATAGATAGCATCACCTCCAGATGGATTTGTAACTGGCTGACAAACCGTACTCAACAAGTAGTCCTTAATAGTACTATATCTACATGGAAGGAAGGAAGCAGTGGGGTACCACAAGGTTCTGTCTTAGGCCCGGGACTCTTCAACATCTTCATAAACGACTTAGATGAGCGAATAGAAGAGGAACTTAACGAATTTGCGGATGATACTAAGCTGGCAGGAATAGCCAACACCCTAGAAGACAGGCTCAACATCCAGATGGACCTTGACAGACCAGAACACTGGGCCCTATCTAACAAAATGAAATTCAGTGTAGAGAAAAGTAGTGTCTTAAACTTAGGCAAGAAAACCCAAAAGTATGCATATAGATGGGTGAAATCTAACTTAAGAGCAGTAACTGTGAGAAGAGGGATCTTGGGTCTGTGGACAACCAGTTAAATAGGAGCTAATAGTGTGCAGCGGCAGCCAAAACAGCCAATGCAATCTTAAATTGCATTAACAGAGGGATACAATCCAGATCAAGTGAGGTACTAATGCCACTCTTACATAGTCTTAGTAAGACCACACCTAGAATACTGCATCCAGTTTTGGTCACCACACTAGAAAACTCTTGAAAAGGTTCAGAGAAGAGCAACCAGGATGACTGGAGGTTAAAACCAAATCTTTTTGGTCTTTGAAAAATGAAAAATGTGTTCACTTTACATTCTGTTTCATTGCAGCAAAATGAAGGGATCTGACAATCAGGAGAAACTGGTCTATCAGATTATAGAGGATGCGGGAGATAAAGGTCTGTGTGTAGTTTATCTGATCTCCTGCTTTACTGTTCCTCTGTGAAGGGCAACAGCTGTTCTGTTCTTCAATATGGTGGCATTCCAAAAGTATGAGGAAATTACTGATTGCTTGCGGAGTAAATACAAAAGGAACTCTGGACAAATTCATTTCCATACCTATGTGATCAAGGACTAGGAGGAAAAAAGAAATACCAGAAATTAACAGTTATTTCTATCATTTCTTAATTTGTAGAAATGTATTGAATATTGAGTTGCCTTGGTAGCTGTTTCTTTGGTATTATTCTATCCCAGAGCAGGGAACTCGTCTGTTGCAAACAACCATTGATCCCCACCTGAGGAGTTAAATTAGCTATGTTGTTGCTCGTAATCTAAGAAACTTCTCAGACTGATGGTTTGCTCCCAGGCCACCGTGGCACTCGGGGGAGGGTGTTGGACCTTGCCCTCTTGTGCCTCTTATGTAGAGACCAATTCCCTGCTTGGCTTCTCTTCCTGGTTTGGCCGGTCCTTCTGCGGCCTCACCTTTGGTGCTCAAGGCCTGCCTTTGTCCTTTGGAGCCGTTACGGAATTGTAGCTGCATAAAACTGGGTGGGGTCTAGATAAGAAGCGATCGAGATGCTTGTGGTTGTCAGTTCCCAGATTGCCTTTGGTTGGTTTACTGACTCATTAAAAAGAAGAAAAAACAACTTCATAATTGGGCCCATCTGCACAAAGAATTCTATTGTTCTTAATATGTGAAATTATCATCTATGCATCGGAAATAAAAACCACAAAACTCTGTTCTTTGAGTTCCTGTGATGAGAACTGATACCATGTTTCCCCCCAGATAAGACCCGGTCTTATTTTCTTTTGGGCCCCCAACCTAAGCACCAGGTCTTGGGGTGGGGATCAGCTTGCAGGACTTGGGGCGCTTGGAGCACGCTGGTTGATCCTCGCCCCAAGTCCAGGGACGGGTGGACGGAGGAAGCCCGAACTAAGAAGCGGAGGCGGAGGGACACCACAGCCGCGGAGTCCCCGTGCGGCTGCCAGTGGACCCGGGCGAGGGTGGGGCCAGGAGGCGCCTCTCCCAGGGGCTGAACCGCGCTCGGCTCCTGGCAACTCGCGCAGTCCTCCCACCGTGCGGCTGTCCGAGGGAGGGGAAGCAAGGGAGGAAAGAGGCTCATTCGGAGCGGCTGATGCCGTTGTGCCTGGGAGCGACAGGAGGCGGGCCGTCCGGCTCTCCTCGCGGGTGAAGGGCTGCCAAGGGGAATGCCTAGGGGGACAGTCAGGGGAATGGCTTCTGAAGGCCTCTGGTGTTTTTTTCCTGATAAAAAACTGTCCTCATACCGCATTCCTTCATGAATCTGTCCATTTTTATTTATTTAGAAATGCTAGAAAAAGATTAGTTGCCGCTTGGATAGGATTGTTGGCTTCACAGATTTAATCGTGTTGGGATGCTTAACTCAGCTTTTCTGTATTCTTATTCCTCTCGGTGTCGTTTCCTTTCCCATTCCCATCATCTCCCACTAGTTTGGTTTGCTCCTTTTGAACAGAGCTGTGTTTTCTCCATATCCCATCCTCATTCATCCGTGTGAGTGGCATCTGCGCACGTACAGTATGTGTCTGGTTGTATGTATAGGTAATCCTCAAGTTAGGAATGTAATGGAGCCAATTACATTTGAAAGTCGAGAGGAGGTTAAGTGAACCACACACACACACACACACACACACACACACACACTCTGCCTCGGGTCTGGCCTGTAGAGAAACGAATGTAGGGATGAAGGAGAATATTTGTAGCTCAGGGGTGACATGAGGGGTCCTTGGGGCTCTCTGAGCTCCCTTTCTTGCAGAGGTTTCATTACCCAGACTAGGTAAGGCCATCGGTGCTAGTCCTGATGATTTCACTTGGTTTGGGTAATGGGACTTCTTCAAGAAAACAAGCGAGCTCAGAGAACACCCCAAGGACCCCCCATACACGAACGTGTCAGTCCTGAGGTGGAGCAGTATGGAGGGTCTTAAGTGGGTGGCCTCCAGCCTCCCCTCAAGGCGCCCCCTCCCACCCTGAGGTCTGTCATGCTCTGCTTCCTACCACTTGGGACCCCAGAGATGCCTTGACACCCCCCCCCCTGCTCCACCACCGATGGATTGCTTGCTTGTCTGTTCAAGATCTCCCGAGTTCAAGAGTCTGAGAAGGACATCGGTGTGCCATGGGGCAGAGTTCCAGAAGTGGCCGTTTTTTCCGAAGGCATTAGCGTAACAGGATGTGGCTAGAGCTTGGGGGAGAACAGCAAGCCGCCTTCTCTTTGACATTTGGAGGGTGTAGTAATGGAGAAGCTGGGTGTTTTAGGCACCTCAAGTTTTAGCAGTTTGTCTTGTTGCATTTTCCCCAAACCCCATTGGGCCAAATGAAAGAGAGCCGTGTCTCTGTCTGCTCCCGGTGCAAGCAGTGCCTTCGCTTCTGCGAGTTGCCAAGTTGCTTCCCTTCACTCGATGAGGAATCCAGATTTAAAGGGCTCCTTCTGGATGAGCAGCTTTTCTAACGCGGAGGCCAGATTCTGCAGGGAGAGGGACTCCGACATGGGAGACACAGCAGGCCTTGCTGCTGCTTTCCTCTTTCAAAAATTCCAAACTGAGGCCTTTGGGTGCTGTGCTCTGCAGCTCAGGTGTAGCGAAAAATTTCTACCACGGTCTAGCAACAGGAGCTGGGCTGGCTTCAAAGGCAGGTTTCCCCAGGAGTCAGATGCACTGGGTCAGAGAAGTTTCTGCTCCGAGGAAGTTCAACTCTTGAAAGCATGAGCAACGTCCTCGGCTTTCCTGCCCCTTCCTTCTAGGTTGACTTTTGAGAGCCTAAAGGGGGGGGTGTTTCTCTCTTCCTCAACTGCGGCAAGTGCCTGCCTGCCTTGAGGCCTTGGAAGGAAGGCTAGGGCTACGCCAGGATCTCAGAAACCAAAGGTCACTTCTGGAACTTTCCCATGTGGCCCAGCAATGGAGCCTCCTGTCCTCCTCCTGTACCCCAAACTCTTGAACTCTGAAGATCTCGGGAAGGTGAGTGAGAGGAGATGAAGGGTGGGGAGGAGTGGAGCCCATGGAGCCCAGTGGGCTGGCAAAGCAGGCCCAGGACTTGTGATGGGGTAGGGGTGGGGGGATAGGCAGTGAGGGGGCTGCTCCAGCACCTTGGCAGTTGGTCAGAAGAACAAATACCCACAGGAGTGCTGCAACCGTCATAATTTGGGGACTGGGTCGTAAGTACTTTTGGGGGTGTTGTCGTAACTTTGAACTATTACTAAGTGACCTGTCTTAACTCAAGGACTACCTGTATGTATGCATGCATGCGTGTATGTAGTATGTATGATTTAAATTATTTAGTAGAGGAAAAATAAAAAGTTTGGGAAGGAGCATCCCCCAATGTAATCAAATATGTGATACGTTTCTCAGCTAATTTCATTTTTCATCTTTCTTTTTAAAAAATCAGGCATCTGGAGCAGGGACATCAGATATAAAAGCAATCTTCCATTAACAGAGATCAACAAGATCCTGAAGAATTTGGAAAGCAAGAAACTCATTAAAGCTGTAAAGTCTGTAGCAGTGAGTACATCTGTCATTTTCTACTAGCTCAGCGATCTTCCATGTTTCTTTTGAACAGCACTTATTTTTCAATATTATAATATTTGCAGTATTTTTACATTTGGAGTAATCTTCCACACAAATTGTTCTTTTTATAAACTTTATAAATACAAACTTTTTATAATGAAATTATTGGTTTGTCTTATGATTTTGGTTAATTTGGGGCATGCTTTGGGGTAATTTCACAGAATGTATTACCGTTGTTTTAGCCATTTAAGGTACACAGGACAACTCATGGCCTGTAGGGTCGCACTTGGTTTTCCCATACGATACAGCTGGGCATTCCTTTCGCTCCCCTTACAGCCCTCATCAGAGCCACGGTGGAGCCATTTCCTCTTCCGTGATTGACCAAGGAAACTGTCGGCCACTCTGCTGGGGAGAGGGGAAGACAGATGTAGATCAGGAGGGAAACCGCAACCTCACTCCCCATGCCAGCTTCGTGTCATTGGCAAATGTGATGAGTTTCCCTCCTATTCCCCCATCTAAGTCGTTTAGGAAGATAGTGAAGAGTCCTGGACAACTCAAGAGGTTTGGGAGACACTGTAAGGCCCAGTCCAGCTCAGTACCACTCACTGGAAAAGGAAAAAAAGAAATCCGAGAAAAAACCTGCGTGATTAGACATGTCATTCAGGCAGGCTGCCAGCAGATAGCCCACACTTGCAAGGATGAAGTCAGGAAAGCCAAGACTCCGAGTAAAATAAGACTTGCAACAAATGCCAAAAATAGTAAAAGTTTCTTTTCAACGTGAGGAAAACCAAGAAAAAAGTCAAGGAAACGACCCGTCCCCTGAGGAGAGAAGATGGCAAGGGAGTAACGGGCAGCAGGGAGACGGCGGAGCTCCTCCTCCATTCAGGCTTTGCAACCTGCCTTTGTGCAAATAGATAACGCAGCCCAGAGACAGGCCAGGTAGTCCTGGGCTTGTCACTACAATGAAACCAGAGATTTCTGTGGCTAAGCAAGACCGTTATGAAGGGTGCGTTTTGCCCCATTTTGCAACCACTCTTGCCGCAGTTGTTAAGGGAATCACGGCCGTTATTAGTAAGACAGGCGTTCCGTGAGTCTGGCTCCTCCCTTGGCTTCGCTTGTCGGAAGGTCACGGAAGGGGATCCCATGACCCCGGGACACGGCAACCCCCATAAATGCAGGCTGAGGGCCAGCCTTCAAGTGTGGATCCCTGTGACCCCGGGGACGCTTCAGCAGCCATGCGCTTGAGAAATGGCCACGCCAGTCGCTTTTTTCCACTGCTCCAATTTAACTTCAAACAGTCACTAAACAAACCATTTGTAAGTTGAGGAATGCCTGTATCGTACGGGATGAATGTTCTTAAGGATAAATATTAGAAGGTTTTTTCATATTGCAGAGGAGCTGAATCAAACATGTCGTTAACTCACTAGGCATCCAAGAAGAAAGTGTACATGTTGTACAATCTCCAGCCTGATCGTTCTGTGACGGGAGGAGCCTGGTACAGCGACCAAGACTTTGAATCGGAGTTTGTAGAGGTGCTAAACCAACAGTGTTTTAAATTTCTTCAGACTAAGGTGAATGATTCGCATGTGTAATCTGCATATCATTCTTTCTCTTCTTTCCCCTCTTACAAGAGGGAATTATAAGGGAGTAAGCAGTTACTCAGTGGGGAATACCCACAGGAGCGTTGTGGTAGTGCTGGCAGCACTGGGAGCTGCAGGCATGCTACACAGAAAGGCCAATTTGTTCCCCATCACGTGCGTACTCATTCTTACGATTTCCAGTCCCTACTTTTATCAAATTTGTAGATTCTCCTTAACTGGATGTTTTAAACTCAGACTGCATAGGAATTTTATAGAGCAAGGAGTTGGATAGTATTAATGATCCTTTCTAGCTCTATAGTTTTGTGAGAATGTTAGCATTTCACGTAGTTTTATTCCAATATTTGTGCCATTTCCACTTTATTAGCTAACGCATTATTTAATAAAATCAAATCATGAGATAACCAATCCCTTTGTGCTTTCTTCTATTCTCCGAAGAAAGTTGCAAGCACTTTTCTGAAAAAAAAAAATAGGCCAATTTTATCTCCTGCTAGCTATTGTGGTAATTAAGTTATCGTTAGGCATCATTATGATTCCAGACTGAATAAAAAATATTTTTTTAAAATTCATTTTTATAAAGTTTACAGTATTGTTTTTAAAAGGGAACTTTTCTTAATGTTGAATAATCAGTGTGGAAGTGCAGCAAAAGGAAGCCACAGAGAAGATATTTGTTAAATGTTAATTATTTTGATGCCAAGAAATGCTTCTTTAAAACTGTGTATATGAATAGCTTACTTGCAAACATCTTTGAATGAATACCAGCTAAAATACTGTTCCCCACTGATCTAGAGGGCTTTACTGCATCTGTTTTCCGTTGGTCTTGTAGGCTGAAGCAGCTCGAGAATCCAAGCAGAATCCTATGATACACAGAAATAGCTCCTTCGCATCTTCTCATGAGGTGTGGAAATATATCAGTGAGCTAGGAATCAGCAAGGTAAGGCCATCGGGGTATTAGTTTCTCATTTGGTACTTAAAGAACAATATTGTGTCTTGCAAAATAGTAGGCATTTTCTTTTTTTATTGTATTTGTAGATCATGTGGAATTCCACCTGTAGTCAAACTGCACACACACATCCATTTTATATATATATATATTTAGATAAAAACTAAAAAATAGGATCTATATATATTATATTATATATCTCTATATCTATCTATAATATATATAATTAGATCCTATTTTTTAGATTTTATCCACAGAAATAGGGAAAGAAAGCAAGAATGAAAAAGGAAAGGAAGTATCTTTTTCCTGTCAGGGTTCAAGCAAGACTTTTAAATTAATAAGTAGAGCTTCCCAATGTACCTGGAAGAAATGCTTGGTTATTGGGTTTAGCAATTACTTTTAATAAGAATTGTTTATAAAAGATTTCCATATTGAAGTAAATTAAGATTATACCCGACAGAACAAAAGTAGGGACGTATTTTTCCGTGGGCGTATTTTTTTAATAGTGTTAGATGGTCTCTTTGCATCATATCATGCAAAAATAATTCTGAATTAGCAAGAGCTACAGCAGATGAGTTTTATGATCCACTTGATTTAAAGCACTTTTTATTCCTTTTTTTTTTCTAGAATAGACTTAAACTCTGCTTTTGACTGAAGTATGTTTCCTTCTAAAAATGGATATTCAGCCTTACCTCTGGCAATTTTACTCCTCTTTATTCTTTTTATTTATTTATATTTTGTATTTGTAGACTGCCCTTCTCCCTCAGAGAGATCTTGCATAGTCTATGTAGCTGGAAAGCCATTGTCTTCACCACATTTCTTGGTAACTAATCTAGTAAATTAATCCTTTCATGCTGAAATCATGCTGAGGTTCCAGTTGGATTTAAAAAAAAACCAGTTTTGTTCAATTAAGCATCAGTTGTGTTAATAGAAGCACTTACAACAGCCTCCTATCCAGGCATCATTGTGCTCCTTTTCTTAAGAGAATTCTTACCTGGGCTTTTTAAATTCCGCAGGTGGAATTGTCAATGGAGGACATAGAAACCATTTTAAATACCTTAATATATGATGGGAAAGTGGAAATGACCATTATTGCTGCCAAGGAAGCATCAGCGGGGAGCGTGGACGGGCACATGAAACTCTACAGAGCCATCAGTCCAGTCATCCAACCCACGGGGCTGATACGGATCCCTTGCGGACTTTGCCCGGTAAGTCTGCCTGGGGAAGGATGCGCGGGGATCCGAGGGGCTTTACACGAGCGTCACTCACGGACGTTTATCTGCACATCGGTCGCTCCAATTGGACTCCAGGAGACCGGCAGTCCTCACCCGTGGCGGTTCAGAGTCATAGCCGCCCTGGGAAAAGTGGCTCGGGCTCCGTTTTCTCACTGACGACAGTTGCAGCACACACACACAGACACACACACACACTTACGTGAGCAGCCTCCTCAGGGTCACGGATCAGAATTCGGGTGCTTGGTGACCGGCCCGTGTCTGTGACGGTTGAGGGTCCTGGGAGGGGGGTCATTGGATCTGCTTCTGCACCCTCCTGACAAGCAAGGCCGGGGAGGGGAAGCCAGGTTCGCTTCAGCCGCATGCTACTAAACAGCTACGGGGGCTCCCTCAGCAGCTGTGGCAAGAAAGATTGTAAAACGGGGCTAATCTCACTTAATAAATATCTCACTTAGCAACAGGAATTCTGGACTCAACTGTGGTCGTAGGTTGAGAACTCCCCATACAGGATATTGTTTTATATCTGGTACAATAATTAAGCAGGAATGGGAAGTCGTTCCAGCCAGGTTGTGTTGGGGACTGTACATTGTGGGAACTACCGGACTGATACCTTTCAGCAAAACTTATTGTTTGGCTTATATGACTAGTAGTTCATTTGCTCATTCCAGGTTTAATTTAAAATAAAAACAACCCTTTTATTCTGTGTTGAAATATCAAGGGGAACTTAAAATATCAGTGATTAAAAAATATAGGCAAAGTTAAAATGATTTTTGCCATGCATATGAAGGAGAACTGAGCAGCCTTTGACCGTTGAGGGCCTTCATTAATTGTGTGGGTTACAGTGGACCTAAATCAGACCTAGGAGCTGAACTGAAAACTCGGGGGATATTTTTTCTGAGGAAGAGTTTTGAGTATCAACGCCATGGCGAAGATTTGGGGTAGAAGCCTGGAGACTTTTGAGTTTTGTTCCTTGGCGAGGCCTAGATGCCAGCTGCGGGGACTGGCTCCTCTGTGTCAGCCAACCCATCTGAGTGTGGTGTGGAACATGGCAGCCCCTTGAGTTGTACAAGTAAAGAAGGGATCTGAGTCAGATGAACAAACCGCCCAGCGCTGTAGATGGCTTTCAACGTGGCCCGTGATTTTCAGCCATCCTAGCACCCTCACTCGGTTCAGAGGGAATTTGGGGGCTGTGGGTCGTTCTGGGAGACGGGCGAAGGCCAACGCCTGGGTGGGAGGAGGAGTCCCAAAGGGTCGTCCCCCCACCTGAACGGAGGCTCCCAAGAGAGCCTGCTTCTTGCAAGGAGGGCTTGTGCCTCTTCAGTCACGCCAGCCAGCCCAAAAGGAAGCATGAAGCAATACTAGCTCTGCTCCGTCCCCCGACTCCCCAAGGACGGGTTCGGTTCCTTCTGTGGTCCAGCCAATTCCAGTTGTGTTCCAAGGACTGATACGGAATCTTCTGGGGACGTTTTGTAGATTTTACTTTTAGAATAGCCTGAAGGCTTCTGGATACTGAATATCAAGATGAATTTGCCCGAGATCAGACTCTTTTAGGAAACACACACAGCAGGGCAATTGGCAAGGGGTGGTTTTTGTTATTTCATCATCCCCAACATGTATGTTTCTTTAGACCCAGGTAGAGTCCAGCCGTTCGGTAGGGTAACCAATAAAGTCTCTAGGGTAGCCTGTACCTATTTCTGTGGCTCTGGTACTCTTCTGTGTTGCTTTAAATGATTGCAGGGCCCCCGAAATGATCCGTAGGGTTTCCTGCTTGAGTAGAGGGTTGGACCCAAAAGGCTTCCAGATCCTTCCCAGTTCTGTTATTCTGTGTGATTTGAGGGTCTTCATGGACTCAAGGATTCTCCTCTGAGCAGCAGGTAGCACCCCTCTACCCTTGCAGAGTAAGGTCACTTGCATATAAATTGCTCACAGAATTGTTTAAGAATAGCCGCCTCGAGTTCCCCTTGACCAGGGAAATGAAGCGGGGTATAAATGTGGACAAATAAATAATAAATAAATAAATATTGGTTGATAGAATTTGATCAAACTGTATCTTGTTCCCTTCCTAGGTTTTTGATGATTGCCATGAAGGTGGAGAAGTATCCCCTGCAAACTGTATTTACATGATGGAATGGCTGGAATTTTAGAAGTCAAATGAAGAAATGGGCTCTGAAATTTTAAACCTGACAAATCAAACTTTTTATTAGAAAACTGCTTGGGCATTGGGCTATTTTTATTATTTATTATTTATTGAATTTGTATCCTGCCTTTCTTCCCTAATCAAAGGGAACACAAGGCAGCCAACAGCATTTAAAACAACAATAAAATACCATCAATCCATAAAATACAACACTAAAAACTATAACAATAAAAAGTCTAAAACAGCTTACTGTAAAAATACTAAAAACACAGAACATACAATAAACAAGCATGCAATACATTCATACAAGGGGAGTCATCAGTGCCAAGCCCTCTGCCAGAGCCAGGTCTTACAGCCCAGGGGAAGGCCAACAGATTAGGGAGGGTCCATGGGGATCTCCATGGGAAGCTGATTCCAGAGGGCCGGTGCTGCCACAGAGGCGGCTTTTGTCCGCGGGCCCATCAGCCGGCATTGCTTAGCCGATGGGACCTGCAGGAGGCTGACTCTGCTGCCTCGAGTTCCCCTTTTGGGTGAAGAGAGGCGGGGTACAAATCTAATAAATTATTATTATTATTATCTAACTGGGCGCTGGGAGGCATGCGGTGGAAGAAGGCGCTCTCGAAGGTCTCCCGCTCCTAAGCCATGGAGGGCTTTAAAGGTCATCGCTAACACCTTGAATTGTACCCGGAAAGCTGTTGGAAGCCAGCGCAGCTTGCGGAGGAGTGGTGTTGCGTGGGTGCACCGAGCCACACACACACAACTGCCCTGCCATCTGCTAAATGAGCTGCTGAGGATTGAATCTATTTCTGCTTCCAAGTCAGATTCACAGGGATACAATAAAACAGCTTCAGGAGACAAATTTAAGTTTTGGCTAAGAGTATTAGTTTACTGTGCTGAACAAAACGAACGTGTGAGAATCCTGCCATGTGTGTCTTGTTAGGGGAACCTTCGTGGAACTGGAAATCAGGAATGCAGTCCACCCAGATGTGAAAAAATTATTAAAACGACAGAATTCCCCAAAGTGGCAATGCTTTCTATGTTAGTGGAACCCTGAAATTGGAGTTGGTGTTATATCCAGTAATATAAAGGAGGACCCAGATTGTTTGGGGGCAATACGCTGACTCTCTAACCGCTTGGGGAGTGTTGTAAAGCCCTCCATGGCTTAGGACCGGGGCACCTTCGAGATCGTCTCCTCCTGCCTTATGCCTCCCAGCACCCCATTAGATCCCCCAGAGTTGGCCTCCTGCGGGTCCCGTCTGCTAAGCGATGCCATCTGGCAGGCCCACGGGGGGAGGCCTTCTCTGTGGCGGCACCAACCCTCTGGAATCGGCTCCCCTCGGGGCTCCGGACCGTCCCAAACCTATTAGCTTTACGCTGGGCCGTTAAGACCCGGCTGTGCCAGCAGGCTTGGGACCATTGACTCCCCTTGTATGGACGTGTTAATATATGTGGTTGATTGCATGGTACATGTTTTCATGTTTTATTAGCTTGGTATATGTTTCAATGTTTTAAATATTAATTTCTTTTTAGACTTTTTATTGCTATGATTTTAATGTTTATTATGACTGTAAGCTGCCCAGAGTCTTGTGGGAGTTGGGCAGCATATAAATCAAATAAATAAAAACAACAGGATTTTTGAGGAAGCGAAGGCCTCAGACTCTTGAATTGGCAACTGAGGAACAGAAAAATGGCTGCTGCCAGGTTCGGTTCGAAGTTGACGGTCGGCTCTTTCCCCTAGTGAGAGAGGAGAAGCTTCTGGGAAATACCAAGGACAGGCAGCCTTAATCCTCAGTTTTCTCTTTTCTTCCCTCGGGACTGCCATCCTTTGCTCCAGCCCTACTTTGCTAGATGCCAATCTGCCCTAAACAATGGAGGGAGGGAACTGGGGGGAAAGGGGAAACCAAAACTAAGCCTGGTCCCCACCCTGAGACGTTGTCTCGCCACCCCACGGTCACAGGGTTGAGAAATGGAACGTAACACTCAAGGATCTGGGCCACCTTTGCAGGGACAGACACCAATCAGCCAGCTGCCCCTCCTTGGTCAGTTGGGGGGGGGAGACTCGTAGGCCCATGGTTAGCCAAAGGGAACTTTACTAAAGCCAAATGCTTACAGAAGAAGTTGGACCTGAGGATTTCCTGCCCCAAGTATATGGTTAGCTTCCCCATGTCCCCTTCCAACCCCATTGTTACCGAGTCTCCCAATTAGGTGCTAACGAATTGCTTTGGAAAGAGCTCCTGTCTTGCCACTGGCTCTCCTTTCCTGACCTTGGAGCAGCCAGTGTTTCTCGCAGGGCAGGGCAGGGCTTGGGGTCATGGTATCCCCTGGCAACCCTCCCTCCATGCCACCCTGCAGCTCCCCCTCCCATTTTTATGGTAGGCTGCCAGCAGCATGCTGCCTGTCCTGGGGAGATTAGCCCTGCGGCAAAGAGGTTTTGGATCGCATGACTGTTTCGGCTTAGCAGGGGGTTTGTCATGGAATTGGTGGGTGAGACAGGGTGAGCGCACATGTGGCGCATCAGCTCATCCAGGGTCCACCCACAAGACTAAATATTGTACCTTGCCCCCATGCAAGCAGGAATCGAGTATCTCCTTGACCTCAAAATGCTGTTCCCTTCAATGGCGGTGGTTTTCTTGCAGAAACTAAGGATGAAATCATGGCTCCTGTAGCCTTCGGAATGGGCTAGAAGCCTTCAGGCGGCTCCAGTGGAAAACTGGGTCTTTGACCATTTTAATTCCAGTCGGGTAAAGTTGGAGTGCATTGTGCCTCCTCACTTGCTTAGGGGACAGTGAGAATGTTCGGTTTAAACACGGAGTACCCATTTCCTCCAAAATATTTAATGAAGACAATTAACTTGGTGACTATTTTTCAAGTTTGTAGAAAGGTTGTCCTGTAGCATATTAATACTTATATTTTCCTGAGGTTACTGAGAACAGAAATTTGTAGGATGAAATAGTAACATCCAAGCTGGGTTTGGTTATTCAGTGACAACAACTTCTTATCTGGGTACCAGGTAAGAAGATAGACATTCATGAGACAATTAAATGCAACATCCAAATATCTCTCTGGTCCTAATCTTATAAAAAGTCAGTTTGGACCATAAGAATATTTTTTCAAGTTCCTGCAAAGGACGTTTCCTCCTGATCCACGTCACTCGGCTACTATTTCTGAACCGCAGGGGAACGGCTGTACTCTGACGTCATCAGCTAGCCCCCAACAGGACTGCCGTTCTCGACCGTCTGCCACATCTTCCAGGTGTCCGATACTCCACGAGCGAAGCAAGCCCACGGCTGGCTGTCCCAAGGGGGCCCTCGGGGGCTGGCCCAGGCTCTGAAGGCAGGGACTGGACAGGCAGGGTCTGTCTTTCAGGGGCAGTTCATGCTGGTTCTGCACAGCTGAGAGAGAGAACACAGGGAGCACAGATAGATCACCTCTGGGCTTCCTATCAATTCAAACCTTGTGAACATGTTGCAGAACAAGCTTTAACAGCAGGGCTCACACCTGAAGCCCAAACAGCACGGTGGAGTATCAGAATGTCTGATCCCAGCCTTCCTCTTTCACCACCTAAGGAGCTTATGGTTGCAAAAGAGTGCACAGGGGAGGTGATGAAGACACCGTGCATGCTCTCCCCCTCGTTTTCCAACCATTCCTCCTGCCTGTGATCATTGACTCAATAACAGCTATTCCTCTCTTCTACCCACCCCATCTTTGGATTCCGTTTACTGGTATCTGGTTCATGACCGGCTGCCCTGGATTGTTCTGACATAAACAAACAAAGCTGAATACCTGCCTTTTTCTCCTGCATAGTGTTCCTTCTACTGATGGAAGAGAATGCTTATTCTCTCTGCAGATTTATAACTTTCATTCATTCTTTCACCTGGTTTAGAGGATTCCAAAACCTTATATAGTCAATAAGGGCACCCTCTCCAAAATATAAGGTTCCCAAATGAACTGGTTCAGAGTTTTTTGTACTAACATCTAAAAATGCTTTGTAGGTAGCTACGACCAGAACGACAGGTAAAAGGTTCTGCTTGATAGCCTAAACATGGCATGCATTAATTACTCCAAGTTACTTTCAAGAGTGAACACAAAGTCAAAATTCTCCTAATAATTCACCCCTACAATGGTTGCCAGGTGAGATATTTACTTTGCTGTCCTTACCTGCTTTACACCAGCAACAGAACAGCCATTTAACGTAGCGGTATTGGGCCAAGAGGTGCCCCTGATGAGCTGCCCGCTGATAATAGAGGATTGCCTATAAAGAAACAGCCATTTTTGAGAAAACATTAATACTTGCTTAGAAACTGCCATGTGCGCATACACAGGGCATTCAGAAATTATTCAGGCCCCCTTCACTTCGCTCAAATTTGTTACGCTGCAGCCTGATTCTACAGTTACTGAAATTCGCTTTTTCCCATTAATCTACCCTCAGTACCTCATAATGACGAGGTGAAAACAGAATTTTAGAAATGTCTGTAAATTTATTAAAAAGAAAAAACTGAAACACTGCCCTAAGGATTCAGACCCTTTGCAACAAGCCAAAACGCAGCTCAGGTGCCTCCCATTTCTCTGGATCGTTGCTGCTCCCTGACTGGAGTTGAGCCGGGATAAATTAAACTAATTGGACCTGATTTGGGAAGGCACAGAGAAGGCCTCCCAGCTGACAATACAGTATGTAGCAGAGCAAAAGGCATGAGGTCAACGGCCTGCAGAGCTCAAGAGGCAGGACTATGGCAAGGCACCAGTCCAGGGAAGGCTGCGATAAAGTTTCTGATGCACTGAAGGTTCCCAAGAGCACGGTGGCCTCCATCCTTCTCCAACGGAAGACGTTTGGCCCCGCCAGGACTCTTCCCAGAGCTGGTTGCCTAGTCAAACTGGACCATCGGGTGAGAAGGGCCCTAGTAAGAGAGGTGACCGAGGACCCCCTGGTCATGCTGACTGAGCTCCAGAGATCCTGTGTGGAGATGGGACAGAAACAGCTGACAGCTTTAGGGCGAGAGTGGCTGGACGGGAGCCTCTCCTCAGTGCCAAACACGCGAAAGCCCACCTGGCGTTTGCAAAGAAGCACCTGGAGGACTCTCGGACCGTGAGGAAGAAGGCCCTCTGCTCTGATGAAAGCAAGGTTGGCCCACCGGCTGGGAGCCCCTGCCTTGAAACATATAAAGCCGCACGTGGCTCCTGCATCCAGTTTTAGTCACCACCATGTAAAAAAAAGAGGTTGGGACTCTAGAAAGAGCGCGGAGAAGAGCAACCAAGAGGATGAGGGGACTGGAGAATAAAACATATAAAGAACAGTTACTGGAATTGGGTATGCTGAGTCTAATGGAAAGAAGGACTCGGGGTGACCTGACAGCAGGGTTCCACTATCTCAGGGGCTGCCCCAAAGAAGAGGGGGTCAAGCTGTCTCCAGAGCCCCCGAGGGCAGGGCAGGAACCAAGGAGAGAAGCCCACCTAGAACTAAAGAGAAATTTCTGACAGAATCATGGAACAACTTGCCTCCAGAAGTTGTGAATGCTTCAGCCCTGGAAGTTTTAAGAAGAGATTGGACAACCAGTTGTCTGAAATAGTATAGAGTTTCCTGCCTAGCAGGGGTTGGACTAGAAGACCTCCAAGATCCCTTCCAACTCGTGTTATTCTGTTATAGAGCTGACAGATAAATGATAGGACATTGAGAAATACTTTGTAGGGCTGCTTTATTGTATAGCTTTATGTTAATGAGGAATCTTAAAAGAAATTTATGATGGAGACTTTCTAAAGTGAAGTTAATTAATCTATAGCAGGGGTGTCAAACTCGTGGTGTCATGTCATCATCTGACATATCAGAACTATTTCCCCCTTTGCTAAAATGGTTAGCGTGGCCAGCGCGTGATGCATCCGGCCCACAGGCCGTGAGTTTGACACCCCTGATCTACAGCCTTCAAAATCCTTTTGCAGTTCTTAAGGCTCAATCTTAATGCTGAAAAGTTTACTATTCGTGTACTTCTGAATAGCATGAAAAGTGCAAGGAAAAGCATTGAAGAAAAAAGCCTGAATTCCCCAATTGTAATTCCTCGATCCAATCCATTTTGCATGTCCCTTTAACTTTCCAATGTCATAAAAATCTAAATCATTGCGTTAGGAATGACGTCCCCTTGTTCTGTCTCCCCAGGTCATACTTATTTATTATATTTATAACTTTTTGTACGGAAGCTCTCAGCCATGAAAATAGGGTTTCCACCTCTTATTTTTCCTCATAAGAAAAACTTGGGAAGTACGTTGGATTGAGAGAGGAGGATGGGCCAAAGTCAGCCAAGATTATAATTGCAACACAGAATATGCTTTCCTTATCCAGATTTAAAACAAAAGTAATTACTGTGTAGCAATCTGTACTTGTCAAGAGAAGTTAAAAACAAAATCCCTACTGATATTTGATGGGGCAAGGCGAGGTGGGTAACACGGGGTAACTCATACGCCCAGAGATTCCCAGCCCTGCTTTAAGCACCAATGAAAACCCAGAGGGCCAGGCGTCTACACCGAAAGCAAGGTCCTGGAAGGGGGAAAAGGGCGAAAAAGAGTAACTGTTGGAAGCGGCTTTGTGGGTCTTGCAAAACATGTGGTGGCTTTAAAAGATCAAAAGAAAGGCGCTCATCTACTCAAATGCACGTTATGAAACACCTCTCCTGAATGCTTTGCACAATCCCAGCTACAAATACTAAGAAACAAAGTATTAATAACTTCTATCTGCTTTAAAAGGAGAGTCAGCTTGGTAAAGTCACAAGTAAAAACCCTTGCGAAGAACATTTCAAGGAAAAGCCCCAGCAGTTGGCAGAAATCAAGGCTGACTTGACCCACGACCTACTTCAGAAGACAAGGACAACCCAAAGGAGGAATTTCTCTGATTTCCTTTAAAGCTGCTGGCCTGCATCACTCGCATCGCGGCCTGTCCTCTCCGTGTATTTATGACAGGCAGGCGGTCTTCTTTCTAAAGTCAGCAACTCATCGGAAACAAACACCTAGGAACTCACACTAATATAGAGGTGGAACCCTTGGCCCTCGTCCCCTTCTTAATACGCAACGTTGCACAATTGTTGTGTACCTCTTTTGCACACTTTCGTAACACTTTCCACCAAAGACATTTGTTTCAGCAGTGAAGAAGCAACGATATAGGAAAAAGCGAAGGAAACTACTGAACCTGTCTCTGTGTTCCAGGACCTCCTAGGCACTTGATAGATAATAAATGATCCCCTCTCCCTCCATTTTCTACCTAAAGAGACCCCACGGGGTGAACAAAAGAAATGGGACTGGAAGACCTTAGCCATGTCCTTTGGGGTGCCCCTTCCGTGTTCATAGCACAATCCTACATTGTATTGGGCTTTGCTATAGTTGTGATCTGCAGCCAGTTTGAAACAGGAAAAAGCCATTTTGTACTGTTCAGCCTGCATGTTTTCAAGTCCTGAAAAAAACAACATATAATAGTAAAAAATGCAGCCATTCATGGGTACTTTAAATAAACATACAATCATTCTGTCTCATTTATAAGTAACTTCCCATCCAATTTGGAGGCAATTGTTAAATGTAATTGCACCAAATTCAGCTACACTATCAAATTCAGTCTTATACAAGTAGTCCTCAACTTACTACCACAACTGAGCCCAAAGTTTTTGTTGGGTAACTAGGAGGGTAGCACAGTAACAACAGCCCTAGCCTATCCCTATAGCTCAATTCCAGAGAGAAGCAACCGGATACCATTACCAGATCTCTGAGGGATGTTCTCTGTCACCATAAAGGAACTCCGATGCCATCACAACCATCAATTTAGCACCATTTCTGTTTTTAGTACTCAAATTGGTGTGAGAACAGGCTTTAGAATACTGTAAACTTTTTAAGATGAAAGATCAATTGTGCTCCCAATACTATCTGAAAAACAGTAGATTAGGGCAGGCATAAACGCAACCAGGGATCTATGGATAAGCAAATTATGCCTAGCATTTTATTACCAAGGATGTTGGATGCTACCGAAATGCTGGCTTGAAACGTTTCTTGCACTTGAGAGGCAGCTTCTTGAACTAATTTTTCCTCTTCTACGTTGGTCTGCGCAGAAGAAAAAGGCAAGTGTTAATTACGTGCTTTTCTTGGTGGTTTTTTGTATTTTTCACACTGGTGGCAATCAGTGATAAACTGCTCTGTGGTGTCAAGGAATATTTTAGGATTACCGAGGGATAATTTTTAAACAGAGGAATTACAAGCTTGATATAATTATCTCTTGATAAAATTACAAAATGAATAATCTGGTATTTTATAGACAGGTTTCTTTCCAGTGACTTACACTGCAAGTCAAGGTATCTTATAATAGATAAACTGGTTAATTCAAGAGTGTGATTATTTTTGTATCTTGGAATTAGTTATTGTGTAACTGATTTTTCTTAAATATGTTTGTAGTAACATTTGACATTTTGTTTTACAACTGTTTTTTCTTTGCAAAGCTTCTTGGGATTTGCACATTTTCACTGCCAATTCATCCCAGCTTTTGCGCAAATTTCCCTGCCCATCGCCAGCCTGCTAAGGACCAGAGGGGGGAGGGCAGCAAATCTGGGCTGCCATTTAATTGGACTATGGAGCGTCAAGCAGTCTTTAAAAAATTAAAGCCATCTGTCTGGTCTCAGCTCCGGAGGAACGAGGAAGCAGCGCCCGAGAGCAACTTATCCCCCTCTCAGCTCATGATGTCCTCAGACCATCACACATTTTCCTACATGCTTTTGTCGGACTTAGTGTAAGGTTTTGCAAAATGTAGCCAGGTTTAGATGATTTTCTTTGTAAAAAGAAAAAAGAAAGGCTTCCATCTTGCCACCCTGTCCCCCAGCCCAGACCTGTGAAGAATACAGGACGCTGCTGTCACACGTGGTGGACAACCAGTACTTGCAGGAAATTCCTGCAGCTCCTTTAATGTTGCTATAGTCCTCCTGGCAGCCTCTCAAACCGGCATTCTTGTTTCTCCCTCCATGCTGGAGGGACATTCAGTTCTTGGCAATGCCGCTGCCGTGCCAGATTTTCTCCACATGACTCTCTTCACTGTGTTCTAGGATGTCTCAAATGCCTCGGGGGGGGGGGGGGGGGGGGGGGGGGGGGGGGGGGGGGGGGGGGGGGGGGGG
>JANHGC010002005.1:15171-29127 GCA_027560395.1 Boaedon fuliginosus
AGCCGCCTCGGGTTCCCCTTGACTGGGGAAGAGAGGCAGAGTATAAATCCAAATAAATAAATAAATAAATAAATAAATAAATAAATAAATAAATAAATAAGTCTACAACTGAACATAAAGTTTATATATATTGTGTAGTCTGGAAGTATGGCAACATAGATGGTGCAGCTAAATATTTGCTGAAGAACCAAATCTACATTTTAAGAAAATTTCCCATCATGATGCCTCCTAATTGCATCGAGACAATTCCCAGAATTACCAATCCACTTGGCTAGTTGACTAAGAATTAAAAAAAAAAAAAAGTTTTACTTCCAAAGCAGGAAAACACCAAATCAGAGAAAGGTCTTTTGAGGCATAACAGGACATAAGAAGTATGGGTTTAAAAATGGACCATATCAGGAAAGCTTTTCATTGTTTGCTTTAAGGTTAGGTCATTGTTCATTATTCTGCTCTTAGCTATTCAATTATGGGTGGGTTAGTAAAATGTTTGTGGGGAAAAAACTAAAATAATTCAGCAACAGGAATGAGATTCTGGAGACAATTTTTATAAAAGCATTAATCCAACCTCACTCAGAAATGCTACTTCCAAACTTACTTCCATTTAAAGGTGTACAGGATTGTTTATTGACACTCAGACATTCGCAAATCATATTCAAACAGATGGGAGGGGAGTCAGTATGAGTCAAAAGAAGGTACAAAGAAGCAATTTTAAGTTGTTCACTCACTCATAGTTTACTTGTCTAAAGAGTTTTCTTTGAGGGATTCTGTTTCTCAGCTGAACTTTAGAAATTAATATACACTAGAGGAAACTGAGTATTTGTTGAGAGGGTAAAAGGTGTTCCAGAGAGTAGAAATGCTATTCACATTTACTACTCAGTACTCCAAGCTTGTGAATTTTATTATGTTCATACATTGACCCCAGGTTTGCAAATGTACATTCTCAAATTAATATGCAGTTCTTCAGTATTTATATTTTTGAGAACTGAAATGCAACTGAAATGCAATGTAGAAAATGGATCTTTCCCTCTTGTGCCTTGTCTGTACCGTGATTTTTAACACCAAATTTTAACAAAGGTGAGGATGGCTTGAATATTACAAGGCAGGAATATTCCTTTCCTATACAAGTTGCCAATCAAAGTTAGCTTTTACCCAGAGGAGGGCAATGAAACGTGGGTCGGCTGAACAATGCCCTCTGCAACACCAATTTGATATGTCCCTGCATACACTTCATAAAGCTTCCATCATGTGACTATCAAACCATTTGAATGCTTTCACATGGAGCTAAATAAAGAGAGGCATAGTGTTTCGGGAGCACGATGTCCAAGCCTTTCTTGGCAGACAGCAGCCTCACTCACTCACACAAGCAATGAGACATGTCAGGCAGCACAGCAGATGAAATCCAAGCGTTTGTGTTCTGCAACAGACAGTTGGCACAAGAAGCTAAGCTCACTAAGTTTAACTGAAAAAAAAAAAATCCCAGCAGGGTAAATCCAACACATGCCAGTGTGCCCTGTCCTTGAGTTTAAAAATAGCCCAACTTCACCTTCCCCCACCGAAACCTCTTGTTGTGGCCAGCTGACTCTGAGCTGGAGCTGTACTAGGCAGTTTTGAAAGAGGACATTTAGCTGATGCTTGCCTATGTATGCACCAAGCCGATAACGCTGCAAACAGATTAGTCTATATTTATTCTGCACATTTCGATAAGGCTTCCTCCCGTACAAAATATCCTGCAAATTTTAGTGTTGCTAATCATCCTTCTCAAGTTCCCCAGTAAACTTTCTATTTAACTAGGTTCTAAAAATTTTCCTGGCAGAAGGAATGAATAACTCTGGTTTATTTAAAATAGTGATATGCCATCTGTCATGCAATTTAAGAGATAGATATTCCTACTGTAATCTCACCTAAAATTTGGATAAATTGCCTTTATTCTGCTGAGTTTTTAGGCAAAATGGTAATTTATATCTGGGATGCCATCATAAAACACCTGGACCAAAGATTCTTTCCCTTAATAAATCTGTCCTCTCATTGTCAAACGTATTTTCTTTGGAATTGCTTGGAATTGTATCCAACAACATTGTGAGCTAAGACTGAGTATTATTTCTATTTTTTGTGGGGGGCGGAGATCAGGTGATGGTCATTTCATAACTGTATAATTCTGATGTCTCTCTAAGATCTTTTTCTTAATTATTTTGTCATGTTAGTTTTCAGTGGAATAACTATGGAAATTTTTATTGCATCATTTTTGTTAGGCTTGGAAGCCACTTCAGGAACACTTTGGCAATGAAAGGTGGCTAAAAAAAATGGAGCTAGTTCAGATTAAATAAATTAGAACTTTGGAACATTCTTTCCTTGTTGGTTTGCCAAGATCAAGCCTACACATCTTCTGGAGATGTGTTAAAATCTTCTTGAGCATTCTGTTCAGGGTTTTTTATTATTATTATTGGAATTATTTTCAGATAAATGCTTTAAGCTAGTATGGAGTAATTCCAACTGAAATAAATTGCAAGTGAGGAAAAACATATATTTTGAATGAGCAAAGAAAAACATAACTTTGGAACAATGTAATTAGTGCCTTGGACAAATCTGAATGGAATTCAATATAAAAAATCCAAAGTTCTAACCCTGAACTAAGAGATGGTAGAATGGCTGAAGAGTATATAACCCAGGGGTCCTCAAACTACAGCCTGCGGGCTGAATATGGCTTGCTGAAGCCATTAATCTGGCCTGTGTGGGACCATGAGGATGCCCCACCCACATCATCCCACCTACCTGCCAGCTTCCACCCGCCTTCTGGAGACCGGGGAGGCTGAAAACGGGAGGCACGGAGGCCTCAGGAGGTCAAAAATGAGAGAAAGAGAGGAAGGGAGAGAAAGAAAGAGAAAGTCCCTCACAAACACCCCAAGGCAGCCACATCCCTTCACTATCCGGCTTTCCATCCCCAGAAGCATAACAAATTAAAGTTTAATTAAAGTTTAATTTGTGTGCATTGTTTAATGGACTGCTAAATTGACCATGCCCACCCAGTCACATGACCACCTAGCCATGCCCACCCAGCCAGTCTGGGCCCCCAAAAGTCTGAGGGACCATGAATTGGCCCCATTTAAAAAGTTTGGGGATCCCTGATGTAACTAAACCAAAGATAAGCTCTGTGTAAGCATTACAAAAAGATATTTTTAAGTTCAACCACCCAAGAAGTGAAGATGAGCCCCATCCCTTTGAAGTCATATTGTTGATATCTTACCTATACCTGCATTTACATGTTCTGTGAGAATACCTATACCTGCATTTACACGTTCTGTGAGAGTACTTTCACCTAAGGATGCCATGCTAGTCTGAAAGCAGCTTTGGGTGTTGTGTTCCCATAACATCATCAGTACTGGAGAATTAAGTTGATTTATTTCCTGTTGAAATGCTATGAAGCTGCCTTCTCCTCCTCCTCCTCCTCCCCATTGGGTGCATTTACTCTGTTTGTCTTTCCAGCTTTCTTCCAACTCCAAAGGATCAGAAAATACTACCTTGATTGCAACCTCTCCTCCATTGCTCAAATAAAATTGCAATCACAAGAATTTTGTCAGTTCTCACCTTTTCTTCAGACTGGAAAGAGCCATTCAAATACCAAGCTTCTCAGTTTTCTTTTATTTCTGGTACTTCTGTTTGCCATCCTTCCTGCATGAGAGAGGATTTTTGTTGTAGCAGAACCCATGACTACCTAAGAGGCAGGGAGGCCCATGATTTCCACCTCTCGTTGTTGATATTTCAAGTAACAGAGGTAAAAAAATATTGTTGGCTCATCTCTTAAGTTTTTCTGAGAATCTGGAGACTGACAAAGCGTGGAAGTGACCTGAAGGAGAGTTCTAATGCAAATACTGTGTGCATGTTGGCTTCCGTCTGAGCTTGAACCCTATATTATTAATTTATTTATTTTATTTTATTACATTTTTATGCTGCCCAACTCCCTAAGGACTCTGGGTGGCTTACAACATGGATAGCAATAGCACTCAGATGTTATATACTGCTTATCAGAGCTTTACAACACTCCCCAAGCAGTTACAGAGTCAGCTTATTGTCCCCAACAATCTGGGTCCTCATTTCGCCGACCTTAGAAAGGATGGAAGGCTGAGTCAAGCCTGAGCCTGTGGATTCGATCTGACTACCTGCTGAACTAGTCAGCAGAGATTGCAGTGCTGCATTTAACCACTGCACCACCAAGGCTCATTTTTTAGATGAAAGATAAATTCTTAGTTTTTCCTGTTAGAATTGTTGCATTGGAGAAAGAATGGTGATAGTAAAGACATTCCATGAAAAAAGTCTATTTGGGCCATTGGAAATATGACTGTATGTATGGTAAGGAAGTCAGCTGAAAATACTAGAATAAATTATACATTTTGCAATTATATTGCTATTGCTTGTTTGTATATCTTTTGAACTTTAGACACATAAAACAGGAGAGATAGTTCTTAGACGCAGTAAAAGAAGATGGGCTCCTGTACCAACCACTATAATGGAAAATTCACTGGGACCTTTCCCAATGCAAATTCAACAGGTAAGTTAATAAGCTTCCTTTTTCTATTTTAAGTAGGAATATGTATTATTAGCATCCTATATGTAATACAATTAGTCTTGTGTAGTCATTTACATAAATATTAGTAATAACTTGCTCATCTTGCTGAAATGGCAAATTACATAAAAAAGTTGTACAGATGGTTGCTGATATGGCTTATTTACTTTGTTATTCAAGTTGTTTCAATATTATCACAGTAGATACAAATCTAGTTTTTAATTTCCTTTTTTATTTTGGCACCACCTTTCTAGAAGAAAGGTGTAATGAAAGAATAAAATTAACAATTTGCTTCCATTAAGTTTGGTAAATAATTTCGGCTTTTGAGAATACACACATTTTTTCCAAGAATTATAACACCTTGTTTCATGTGTCCTTGTTAAATAAATACTAGTATATATCTGACACATTTTATGAGTTGAAACTTTAGGCAGACTTCATCTCCTTGTTCAAATACTGAAATTGAACAGCACAATAATATAAACTGATTTTGCAATTTTGAATGTGATTAGTTGCTATATGTATAGTGCCTACTGAGATTTCTAAGAACTTCTGTAAGAGATTGATTTTTAAATTATTTTCCTGATGCAGATTTGTGGTAAACATAGCTAACATAGCTCTCAAACACAATAAAGGAAAGTTGAGTGGAAAAACTAGTTCGTTTACAGTCTAAATCACCAATAATATTTGTAATTTTTGAGATGTATTTTGATAGGTGTACTATTAATGCTGTAATGGCTAAACCTTCCAAATAGCAAATGTATATCAGTGTTTAATTTATACATACATACCCACTTATACAGTTGATGATAAAAAGTTGCAAAGTGCATTGAATTGTTTTGTAATATGAAGAAGTCTATATCTTTGAACTCAATACCAACTCCTTCTGTATTTATTATTTATAATTACTAAAAAGTTGAAAAAGAAAAGAAAAAGTTAGTTGGAAAAATAAGAAAATTATAGATATTTTATCTCTATCTCCTGTGTACACCAACTTTTTGCAGTGAATACGAATATTTAAATTTCCTTAAAACCATATTATGTGTTTATATTTGCTTTCTTAGTATACATCAAAGCAAACTATATATAAATAATACATGTATTCATAATGGGCAATATGTAGCCCTTTAGATACTAAATTCCAACTCATATGCACTTTAACTGCTATCTGAAGCAAAGAGAAACGGTGCTACAATCCAGCAACATCTGAAGGACTATGTTATCATCTTTTGACATGTATATTGAATATTTTTTAAAAGTTTATACATTTTCTGTGGAAGGGAAGATTGTTTTGGGATGTAGGATATAGTTATGTTTTCCTCCCCCCCCCCATTTTTTTTATAGCTATCCTCTGATACAGCTCAAAAATACAACATTACCTATTCCATTGGTGGTCCTGGTGTGGATCAACCACCATTGAATTATTTTTACATTGAAAAAGAAACTGGAAATCTTTTTGTTACTTGCCCAATAGATCGGGAGGAGTATGCAGAATTTCAGGTAAGACTCATAATTTTATCCTTTTTCTAAAATACAGGTTTGTCCTCAGTTCATGACAGCAATTGGGACTGGTTAATTGATGTGATTGTAAAGTGCAATATCATGTGACCAAATCACTTACTAACTATGGCAGTTCCAGCAGTTCTAGTTGGTATTGTTAAGTGCATCACCATAGGTCATTAAGCAAGAATGTCACATGGTTACCCATTACGATTTCCCCATTGATCCTGCAGAAAAAGAGATTACAGTGACTGCTGGATGCTCCAATCTCATAATTACAAGATGAGCACCTGGATCATTCAAGAAACTTGAAATGTTGAGGAGTCGTCTTAATTACGACTCATTCATGTTGCGAATAATTAGAAGAACATAAAAATTTAGATTTTATGAAACTCAGAAAACCAGTTTTATCCCTTGGAAGACTCTATTTAAGGTTAATCATACTAGTATGTTTCAAAAAGGGCCTGGCTGCTAAACTATAATATTATTATTACTCTTATTTGCTGATTGCCCTTCAGCAGCTCTGATTAAGATCCCTTGATCTCTGTTGGAAGGGAAGGTCCCTGGGAACATCCGTTGCGTCACTGTAAGAATTATTCAGGCTATCTGATGGATAGCATCATTCAAATACACTGACATGGTTCGGTGATGCGATCTAGGATAAGCTTTAGCTGGTGACTACTGAGGAAGTAGATAGGGTTCTCTGCACTGTCAGCACAGCTACCAGTGTCTTGAACCAGAGTTCTTCTGGCATCATAAAAGTGATCAGGGAGGTGACCTGCATTTGGGTTCATGCTGAGGCGCCAGCCTCTTTGACAGAGAGGGGATGGTATCTCCTGTCTTGAAAGAAAAGGTGTTGCATGTCCTCCTCAATAGGCTACACTTGGATTCAGTGTTCTCAATAAGTACTGTCCAAACTCCAGCCTTTTAATTCTGTTGTTGAGAAAGTGGTTGTCCTTAAATTGATTAGTACTATGAAGGAAGCAGATTATACCTATTTCAGTGAGATTTCAGGCTGGGATTTAATAGTGAGACAGCTTTAGTTGCATTCTAGACATCCTATGGCAGAGCCAAGATGGTACATCTGCTTCTCGATCTCTCAGTGGTTTTTGTTATCATTGGCATGATGCCCTTCTGAGCTGACTTCATGACAGTGATGGGGGAGTGCGTTATGATGGTTCTCTTCCTTTCTGGATAACTATCCCATTTAACCTATGCCAGACTTGTGTCTTCTCTGCCGCAGTCTGCAATCTGGAATGAAGCCCCCTTTGCCCCAAAATCTACTGATGTTTCATAGGATGGTGAAGACCTGGCTTTTCACCCAGCCTTTTGGCTAGAATGGTTGAAGTCCCTTCTGAGCACTCTGTAATGATTTCATTGTTGCACATTTTTGTCATCTTCTGCTCTTTTGTCTTTCTTATCATATGGCTTTATTATTTTTTCTGTTGCTTTTTAGTTTGTGAACTGCCCAAAGTTATGGAAGTCTGTGTGCAAATTAAATATGTAAATCAATAAATACTAATGTGCAAGGAATGTAATAACATGTTAATTGTTACAATAGATCAGCAAAGAAAATCAACTCTGCATAGCTAATAAATTAAAATAGTTTCTTTTTTACAGATAATTTGCTATGCAAAGACATTAGATGGCTATACACCAGAGATTCCACTTGTACATCTAATCCGAATTGAGGATGATAATGATAATCCTCCAATTTTTAATCCTGATACAGTTACTTTCCGTATTTTAGAGAATAGCAGATCTGGTAAGCATATAATTTGAAAACATTTTAGTTTTATATTCTGTTAATAATAACAATTTAATCCCTTGTTAGGACTGCAGTTTAATGGATAAGATTCAGCCAGTGAAGAGTGAATAGTTACTGAACCTGGTTTCTAAAAGAATGATTACATCTACTCTTTGGAATTGGATAGTTTAATAAATAAATAAATAAATAAATAAAAGTACATAATTACATATAGCTATTAATATTTTTGTGTGGAATGAACCCATACAATTCTCTACCTTGGAATTTCAAGGTAAAATTCTCTATCTTGGAAACAGTCATACATGACCATTTCTATCTCGAAAATATCTTCACCTTAATATCTGATTCATCTGTGTTGCACAGAGACTATTGTCTTCTACTATTTTGAAGTTCCTTGGATCCTCAATAGCATGGGTGTCAAATTTGTGGTGTCCCATTGCTGTCACATGGTGTTTTGCGATGTTTTTTCTCTTTGTTGAGCTAGAGTGGGCATGGCCTATGCGTGATGCCTCTGGCCCACTGCCTGCCAGTTTGACACCCCTGCTCAATAAGATTTTGTTTCTGATGATTTGGGTCAGTTTGATACATTACTGAATCTTTTTCTGACTCCATTAATAAAAAAACTAAAGTAGTTTCTGTTATTTAAGGTTAGGGTTAGAACATGAAAGTTTCTATTTAGATCATATGTCTCAAGCATTGCATCTAAACGTCAATAGTGAAATCAAATTTCTTACTAATTTGCTGGATATTTTTATTTTTTATTTTTAAGCATCCACTGTAATATTGTAGCAAAATTGACAGTCAAAAATGGATATAAACTTCATTAAGCATTATATGCTTGTACTTGAATAAATACTTTCCCCAAAATTCTTTTAGCAGTTTTAAATTTAAGTGTTGATGAAAATGTGACCAATTTCATGCAGTATGATAAATCACAGCTTTAGTAAAATGAGCAAGACTGGATTGTATGAGAAATTGTAGAAATTTGTATGAAAAGAGGGCAACTTAAAGACAACTGGAATTGTCCTTATTGCATTAATTTAAATAGCATATATATAATACTGCTTGGAACTAGTTCTCTAATAATAATGTCAGAGGCATATTATGGTAGACCACTGCATTTTTTCCCCATGTAGGAACCTTCATTGGGCAAATGACTGCAACAGATAGAGATGAACCTGGCACTCTGCACACTAAGCTGAAATACACAATTGTGGGACAAACTCCTGCTTCATCTCGAGGTGTCTTTTTATTTGCTGTGCAAGCAAATACTGGTGATATTTCTTTGCATACTGCATCCTTGGATAGAGAGGTAATTTCCACCCCCTTGAGACCTAATGTTGTTCTTTACCTTTGCAACTTTCAGGGACAACTTTTAAAGAGGGTTTGGAACCAGAATACTGCCTTTAAACTATAGACCTGAAGTGGTTTTAAACTATAGTGGTTATAAATTTCTTTGTAACAAAAGTTTTATTGATCATGGAGCCAATTTGAACTGCCAAATTCTTGAGCATGCTTCAGGTTTGATTTATGATGCTAACAAATTGGATTCATGTCTTTAATCTTGACTTGACTGAAAGATATGGATAAAATATTTGTATCTGAAGTACAGTCAAGGGCATATGCAAATTCTCTGGGCTGCAATTTCAAAGAGTATGGGAAGCAAATGGAAGCTGAGAAATGTGTTGGTAAGTCAGTTGCTAGCTTGGGGCATAGAACTAGAAGAAGAAATGCCTAGTAGAAAGTGGTTTGAGGAAGAAGATGGTAATTTGCCATATTGACAGCTTATACATTAGAGATAATTACAGTGTTAAAAGGAGACCTTTCCTTCTGTGTTGTAAGGCTATTCATTCCAAAGAGTGAATAGAAGAGCATGCCCATTAATAATACATTGGTAAAAGCTCTTTTTCTTTTTCTGCCATACTAACATTTAATCAGATGTATTTTAAATAGATTTCTGGAATTCACAGAAATTGTCATCAGTATGTAATTGGCAGTGCAACAATATATAAAAATTATTGCAGGCTTACCCAACTTGACCTATTCTATAATGACTTCTATAATAGTCATTATAGTTTTTAAAAAAGCATCATGATTCATTAGTCTTTATATTTATAAATGATACGTAATTTATTTGGTTTTTAAGAATGAATACACAATATTGATGTTTACAATGCTCTCTTTCAGAAAATAGATAGATACACGGTATTACTGGAAGCAAGAGATATGGGAGGTCAGAGTTTTGGTTTATGCAACACTGGAACAGTTATAATTGAAGTTGGTGATACAAATGATCATGCACCTATGTGCGAACATGGTGTGGTAGGTCTGACATGTTCAAGCTAATTTTGATTTATTTTTTGTCATTATCTCTGTGTGTATCTATATATATATATACGTATGTCACATTGTGTATATATATTAATTAGGAGTCTAAACCTGCATTTTTAATCTATTCCTGTATAATTAGCCTAGTATAGAGAGTAAAAAGAATGGCTTTGAGGGAGAGATGGGAGATCCTTCACCAAAAGAGATGTGAAGGAAAACATACATTACGTCTGACACATGTAGAAAGCATACTGTATGAAAACATCTTGGACAGATATCTCCTAATTTCCACAGGTATAAAATAGAGAGGAGGGGGAGCACAGCCAGACATGCAATTTTATGGCAACTTTATGAAGCCAAGAAATAAGTTCCATAGAGGAGTAAAGACTAGATTGTCTGTGATAAAATGATCTTGCAAATCCGATTGTGTTCTCTCTCCCTTCCCTTTTGTATCCATGGGAATGTATTCTCTGTACCTAATAAGGGGATGATGCAGGGAATTGTTCCATTGAGTTTTTTGTTTCCAGATTCCCTTCTATCCCCCTCCCCCAATTTATTTTTGAAAGATAAATAAGCAAAGCTGAAATCTGCATGTGGAACTCAATTATTGATATGATTATTGAATTGTTTTTTTAACTTGTAAAATGGCTATGCCAGAAAAATTCTAGACGAAAGGATTGTCCCAAGGAAACCTATAAGTTAACTTGTTTATTAAGCCATGATTCCTGTCCTCTTGGTTGCAGAAAAAAACACTTCCCACAACCACTTCCATGTTTAGTTTGGAATGGCTTAATCTACTAATAATATATAACAAAACTAAAATTTGAGATCAGTAATAGAGCTAATTAAAGGAGGGAGAGAGTGTAATTGGGAAGGTGTATGTATGTATGTATTATGTATGTATGTATGTATGTATATTTTCCAGCCATTGTTTGATTCCTGGCTAGTACCTGGAAAAGTCTCTGCAGGGTTTCCCCCCTAAGATTTCTGTAGTAATTTGTGTTGGTATTCTTCCTAGGTCTTAGAAAGAGCGAATGGTCCTGGGTCACCCACTTGACTTTGCACTTAAGGCAGGACCAGAATTCATAGTCTTTTGATTTAGATATAGTCCGTATAATTATGCGCAAAAGCAAATGGGTGCTATCTGGGATTATTGTATCTTACAATAATAATTGCTAGGTATCCTGTCTGTTCTGACGCTGCTTATCTCCAGTGGCTGCTTAGGGATGAATAGTCCATAACTACATCGGTGGCTAGATTCTGCGCAGCAGCACTGGGAGTTCATTGGAAACACATGTCTAATGCACTACAGCTATTTTATACAGCAAATGTGGCAAGCCCCTTGTACTGCTTATTCCTTTGCATTTTGGTATTTACAGGCCTCACAGTTTATGGATTGTTATTTTAGTACAGTTAGGCCATGTGTAATTGACAGACTGGATTTTAATATAGATTTTATCTGTTACTTATTATTTTCTAGAGTTTTTAACTGGATATTCACTGAGTGCTTTTATTCTGGTCTCTGATCTATAACTAATAAAATTGATTAATTTATTGATTGAAAAATAACATACTTTTAAACTTTGCATAATGAAATTAATCTATGAACATTTTGCTAATTTCAGTATGAAGTATTTATACTTGAAAACACAGTTAATGCAGAAGTAACGAAAATTGGTGTGACAGACAAAGACGTACGGGGAACTCCAGCCTGGCATGCTACTTTCAATATTGTAAAGGGAAATGAAGATGGTTCTTTTAAAATTGAAACAAACCGGGATTCAAATATTGGTACTTTATGTATTAAAAAGGTAATAAGGAAAAGGATTATGCAAAATGTTACAGGATATATATTTCCACCTTTACTTCAGGTTCTATTAGGAGTTGCAGTCCTATTTTCCAGTATTGAAAGTGGCAGTGTTTTTCATGATACTTTTGACACTGCTAACACTGTAGTTGTATAGTTTTCCCTAAAAGTTACATTTGCAATAATGTTTCAGTATTGAATTTTTCCAGGTAGTTGTGTTTGCTGTATTGACTACATATTTTAGTTTTCTCACTATTTTTATTATAAAACTGATGTACTTTTTATTTTATGAAGATTTGAATATAGACTTGTTTTTCTTTATGCTATTCCAATTTCATGGCTGAGGGCTTTATATTGGTTTTCCAACATCATGGCTCTATCATTTTCATTACATAAAGCTGTGCCCAAGAGGAGATAGGAGCAGGTTTGCAGAAATGCAAAGAAATAAAAAGAAAAGAAACCTGAAAAGAAAACAAACAAAACTTGCTTGGCTGCCATTGAATTTGACTGGAGAAAAGGAATCATAAATGGAACCCTCTTTATGTTATCCTGTTTTGTTCTACTTGTTTTATCCAGGGTATTAAAGTTAGCCAAGCTCCCTCTTATTCCTAACCAAAATGGCTTCCTGGGGCCAAATAAAAACATTTTTATTGATGAAATGTTATTTTTATTATAAAACAAACACAATGTGAGACATAAAAAAAGATAGAATCAGAAGCATTTAAGATTTTTTTTAAAACTCTCAGCACCTCAGCGACTAGTGTGAAGATGTAAGATTTATTTTGCATTTATTTGATTTGATTTATACCCCGCCTCTCTTCCCCAGTCAAGGGGAACTCGAGGTGGCTTACAACATTATTAAAATACAATACAAAACATATCTAAAACCAGTTAATATACTAAAAAATAATAAATTACAGTCACATACCATACAACAATCATTCTTCCATGGGGCATCAATCCCAAGCCCGCCACCTCGAGTTCCCCATTGGGGGAAGAGAGGCGGGATATAAATCGAACAAAATAAATAAATAAATAAACAGAGCCAGTCTTAGTGGCTCTGTGGAAGGCCAACAGATTAGGAATGGTTCAGAACTCCACGGTAGCTGAGCCTGATCCGAAAATTATTCATTAAATTCAGATGAGATGAGGATAATTTTAAAAAATTAATGGCATGCCAGATTAGCACTGTTAGAGATTCTGTGTTGCTGTTTGTTCTGAATTTGTTGTATTAATGGAAGCATAGAGATGAACATTCTTTCTTCAGCAGAATTTATAATCAGCTGCCTCGAGTTCCCCTTGATTAATTAATTAATTAATTAATTAATTTTATACCCGGCCCCACTTCCCCCCAAATTTATTTATTTGTTTAATTAATTAATTAATTAAACAAATAAATAAATAATCAGCAAAAAGAAAGGAGATAGATAGATTTGACTTCGCTTTCTGTCTTTCCTAAACCTCAAATTGTTGATAAACAGGAAATTGCTTAAAAAAAAAAATGCTGGTTTGTACTTCCATAATTATAATTTAGAATGGAACTCTATTAACGTGTAGCAAATCTTGTAATATATTTTCTAGGGACTGGACTACGAAAAGACCAAGGAGAGAAGATTAGAAATTGTTGTGAATAATGAAGTACCTTACGTTTTAGCACCGAATTCGGGACCAATTTCTACAAGTACTTGTGTTGTTGTTGTTAAAGTACGAGATGTGGATGAAGGGCCTGAATTCAATCCTAAAATATATATTTTGGATATAAAAGAATGTTTGAAAGCTGGAACAGTGGTTGGCCATTACTCCGCAAGTGATCCAGAGACCGGAAATAGTGAAGACATACGGTATTGTACTTTGTGACTTAATTCACTTTCTTACACACCAAAGACAAGTTCCTTGTGTGTTCAATCGCACTTGGACCATAAAGCTATTCTATTCTATTCTATTCTATTCTATTCTATTCTATTCTATTCTATTCTATTCTATTCTATTCTATTC
>JANHGC010002005.1:36185-48977 GCA_027560395.1 Boaedon fuliginosus
CCCCAGAAGCAAAAAACTGGACGAAAATGGCTGTTTTTGGCCAAAAAAACCAGCCGTTTTTGGCCTCTAGAATGCTTCTGGAGGGTGGTGAGTTCCCAGGGGATGCAGATGCCCAGGAGAGGCCCGTTTTTCATGTCCCCCACCTCCAGAAGATAGAGCGAGAGAGAGGGAGAGAGAAAGAGAGTGAGTGGTAGAAAGAGAAAGAGATTATGGCACAAATGAGAGCATAAATGAAAGCAAGTGAATCACCAAGATATTTTTCTCTTGCTTTGATCCCCAAAAACTAATGTGCGTCTTATACTCCGTTGTGTCTTACACTCCGAAAAATACGGTAATTCTTATATTCTGAGTATCAACTAGATTCTTATATTGCATGGGAATCTGCTATTTCAATAGAATTATTTTAACAGGTCAAGAATAATGCAAAGATGTTACTTTTTAATGTGCATACTACCCTGTTTTAAATAGAATTGGCCATGTTGAGCAACGTTTTCAGTTTTGGTCATTAGATTAATGATTTCTTTTTAATGTATATGGCAATGAGAAAAATGTATTCTCAGTTTTCACTGGATTATGAATTTTGAATCAAAATTGGTATTCTACCATGGGTTGTATGTGATGAGTTCAAGTATCTATGTAGCCTGGTAGAAATGAGATGCAATCATTTAATCCTAATATCACAGAATTTTCCAGATTCTGTCATACACAAGGGTGATAAAGATAAACAAATTACAGTTACTTGCAATTAAGCAACTTCAGGGATGCTTAATAAATTGGTCACATAATAAATCTACATGTTGTAAATGGAATATCTTGGAAAAGTTTGTATTTTTTGTTTCTTTGTTTCTTCTAATATCCAAATCAGCTGTAAAATAACATCTAAATCTTCATTGCTTTCTCTTCAAACATTCTAAAAAAAAAAAGCATTGCCATTTTTTCCTTTTCAGGATCCGAACATACTTCCTGTGAAAACAGGAAACATAGTTACATCTGATCACGGGGTTGTTTCTGGAGTAAAAACTGGAGGACAGGAAAGTTTTGAAATGGTCAAAGGAGGACACCAGACCATGGAATCGATTAGGGGAGGAGGACAGCACACCTTGGAATCTCTCAAAGGAGCGGGGCATCATACTATAGAATCTGGAAGGGGATATGGACAGTCCATGATGGATACGTACAGATACAATTATTCAGAATGGCAGAATTTCACACACCCTCGTCTGACTGAGGTAAGGTTGCTAACCAATTTCTTCAGCATGTATTTTTAGAGTTAGACTTAATGGTTTACATCTGTGGGGTGAAACAGTCTGACAAATTATTTGGGATCTCACTGAATTCTCTGAATAGAAAATTCTCTACTGTTCATAGAATCTTCTTTTTAACTGCCTTCTTGTCTCTGGATTTAGGTGAAATATTTTTTTCTTTGTTTATAAATTACCACATTGTTTAGAAAGATGGTTTATTTGGATTTGGGATTTGTAATGTCTGTTTGCTTTGCTTTGTTCTCACCTGTTATACTGTTCGTTCTTCTTTCTCTGACCCAAACAAATGATTTTTTAAAATTTGAGAGTCCTTGTTGCAGAAGGGCTAGGTACACATGTCAATAATAAATCTAAGCCTGTATGAACCACCAGTGTTTCATTATTAATTTATATACAAATATTACTTAATTTTATTAGCAATTGCTTTAGAAATGCTAAGTTGTATATTTGTGATCAGTGGAAATCTGATTTTTTTTTGTTAACGTCGTCATAGATTGAATGATATAGACCAATCATGTGCATTTTTTATATATAGGAACCCATTAGAGGACACACTCTGATTAAAAATTAAACATTAAAAGGTAAATCAATGAAATTTATTTTATGGCATATGTTGTGGCTAGTTTAAGGAAACAAATAACCTTTTTTTTTTCCCCCTGTGCAGAAAGTATATCTGTGTGGGCAGGACGAAGAGCATAAGCATTCCGATGACTATATTCTTTCATATAACTATGAAGGAAGAGGATCGCCAGCGGGCTCTGTAGGCTGCTGTACTGATCAGCAAGAAGAAGAGGCACTTGACTTTTTAGATCAGTTGGAACCAAAGTTTAGGACATTAGCAGAAACCTGCGTGAAGAGATAGATGACAGGATGGAAAATCATCACTGCTATGCAGAATAGCTGTTTCAAATCTTGAATATACCAGATTTATGTTTCTTGTTTTTCCTGTAATGGGTGTGGTTAATCAAAAGTACATCCTAACATTAGGTTTGTCAGGACTAAGGTTTCTATATCTAAACTTCAGGTGCTGCGTTCTATTTTGTTTTAGACTCTCTTTAGCTGTAATGTCAATCTGTAATTAAGTTGCTTCTCAAATACAACAGATTCTCATTTTGTTATTTTTCTGGATTTCATGGGGATTACTTGGGGCTGCTACTCCCATAATTTTCAGATTTCAACCATGATGACTAGGAATTTTGGGAGCTGTAGCTCTGCCACATCTGGAATATCCCCACTGGGGAAATTGACTGTAGGAAAAGAAAGTTCTTTATTTCTTACTTTTAGGAATTATGCTTTAAGCTAGCTACGGTAATTTTGCCTGGGTGTCAGCAAGCTTTCTTTGTTAAATCTTTAGCTTTATAGAGAGGAATGTCAAAGGATTGCAGTTATTAATTACTTGCACCTTATGAAAACAAAGATTCTGTTTTTGAAACAAGATGCCATTTTTTCTGGAAGACCTTCCTTTCTAGTCTTATAACGTCTAGCTTTCCTCTATTTTTCTCCTTAGCAAACACCCAGTGTTTTATGATCACTGAGCATAATTGGGCTTTATCATCTTTTTTTTAGGGTTTGGAGTGGGGGTTGGCAAGGATACTTTGACAAAGTTTGGTTTTTCCTCTAAGCCTCCTAATGCTTTCCTTTTTTATGTGGATGTTGTTCTTTTGACTAATAAAGATATTTTAGCAAACAAATTGCTTATATACAATGAAATGTCTTAGTTAAACAAATCTTTTTAATTAAATAATACACAGAATGAAAAGCAGAAATGATTTAGTGTATAATCTTAACAGTACAGCAAGCATAAATTGATGTATTTACTAATATCATTGCAGAAACAAGCATAAAAGTGAAAATACAAAGCGCAAGAGCAACAATTTTCCCCAAGTGTTTAAATTAATTGCAAAGTGTTATTTGCCGTGTTGTTCACCCAAGGACTACTGCTATTCCTTTAGTGTAGTTTTTAATCACATCACAGGCAGCGGTAAAACTTGGGGGTGGAAGAACTATAATATCAGCACTGCATTTTGTTTTCTTTCATCAAAAGCAAAACTGTTTACGGGACAATGTATGCTGACCCTCCATTTTATGTAAGGAATCATGCTTTGCAATTTTTATGCGTGAACTCACATGATCCTTATTATCCTGGTGTAATATAGATTTGTATACCTATACTTAGAGAACTGGAGAAATACATAGGGTGCTAGAAATCTATAGTCATAAAAATTGACAAGAAATATATAGTATTTGAAGGTACCTGTTTTTGTAGACTGAAGCTTTATCTTCAATATGGAGCTGGATCTAGTCTTCCTTAAAGTAAATAATTGGAAAAAGTTATAAGCCATTTACCTAATTAATTAAGATTAAGGTACTCTAAATATAATTAAGTCCAGATACATTTTACAATAAGAGATCAAGTTCTGATAGGCTATATGTACTAGCGGATATAAATAGTTTCAGAGAAAAGTCATTGTTGCTATTGTTGTTGTTACGAATAGTTTGGGTTGTATTCCTGATATGAACAATTAAGTGCATCAATAGGAAATGACCAGGTTGGATATAATTCGATATAAAACCACAAAATGTTGTTTTTTTGCACCAAATATTGTTCAATATTAAAAGAAACATCTCAGAAAAATGGGAAATAAATTATGGATCAATGTTTTACTAAACAACTTGACTCCAATTTATGAAATTTAATAGTGTGAACTTTAAAAGATTAAATACGAGCAAGAAAAATGTATCAAGGCTTCATTCTTAACTATTTTTCCAGAAATAATAGAGAATGGGCTATTTTGTAAGTTTTGAGAAAACTTTTTTTTTTAAGAAAAAACTAAAGTTACCTTAGTTATTTGCTTAATATATGCATCACTTAAGCAAAAATGCTGGTTGGGAATTCTGTGAATTCTAGCCCAGTATGACTGGCAGGTGCTGTATTTGGTGGCTCTGTAGTACTCCATGTAAATTTTAACTGTTAATATGACTATAACCATTGATGATAGTTCTGCTCCTTTCCCTTCCTTCCAGATATATGACATTTATAATTTAAATGTATCCTCTTCATAACTATTATAAAAAAAACCTCCAGAATAATTTATATTCTAAAGAATGCTACATTGTCTTAAAATAGCAGTTAGATTTGAATTTATTCCTGCTTTTATCAAACTTTTGTCAGCGCCTGTGTTACCAATAGTTTATTGAAACTGAAGTTCAATTTTTGTCAGTTTAAAAATTATGGTCATTGTAAAAGCCTATGGCTGTAATTAAGGCGGAGGGAGAAAAGAATGTACGAAATATGAAATATAAAATAGAAATTCAAATTCTGACTTGGTATAAATAATATTGATAAGAACACATGCAGTATTGTTAAAATCATGTACGTGGACTGAGACTTCTTCAGTTAAGCTTTCTTGGTCATAAAATTGGCCCTTGGCTTAAGCCAAGATGGTCATTTCTCAGCTCTGTGGCTGTAATATAGGGATAAAACTTAGTATTGCACTGTATTTGAGGTGCTTTGAATGTTCAGGCAAAGTTTTGTACATATATTATTATAGTTTCTGGTTTTTAAGTAGCTTAGACATGGGTTTTCTCTACTTTCCTTTTTTTATAACTGCCTGGTACAGGCAGTCCTCCACTTACAACAGTTCATTTAGTGACCAAAGTTAACAATGGTACTGAAAAATGTGACTTATGACCCTTTTTCATAGTTACAACCTTTGCAGCATCCTCATGATCATGGGACCAAAATTCAGATGCTTGACAACTGTCTCAGATTTATGACGGTTGCAGTGTCCCATGGTCATGTGATTACCTTTTGCGACCTGAGAAACAAAGTCAATGGGGAAGCCAGATTCATTAACTACCAGGTTACCTTACCAACTGTAGTGATTCACCTAACTGGCAACGTAAAGGGGACAAAACTCACTTAACAAATGTCTCAATTAACAACAGAAATGGCTGAATTGTGGTCATAAATAGGACTTCCTGTACTAGCAAATCTTTTAATTACAATATTATTAAAACTTCTTCATTGCAATGGAGTGCAAAGATACTATGGTGTATTTTTTTAAAACTAGGGCTGTTTTTATGTCAATAGCAGGTAAATCTCTTTCTAAAAGACAATTGATATTCAGATTATTTTTCCCAAATAGCAGTGCTGAGACATACAGATCAGGCTAGAATGGGACATACACTTCCCCTTTCTATGCGTTTTTGGCAGAATAATAAGAAAAAAATCTCCCTTAAAAAGAACGTTAAAAGTTGTAGTCTTTAATCTCTCATTTGGAAAGAGGTAAAGACTGAAATAATGCTTGTTTAAATCTTAATATGTAAAGTTGAAATTGTATGTATTAAATTAAAAAATATAGTTAAAAGTATCAGCAATTTACCAGCAAAGTATGTTCCAATTTAAAATGATTTGTTTTTTACAACCGTTTTTCTAGTTGTTTAAACATACTGTATAACTTCATATTTTAAAAGCATTTTTACATGAACAATACAATGTCCTTTGTGTAAAAATAAAGATAACTTCTGTAAAATCTGCTTATTTCTTTTATGTTCTAACTAATGTTCATTGGGAAGAATAGATATAGTTTGAGGTTGTAGCTGAAGCTTATTTATTGCTCAGGTATTACCATTTTTCTATTTACAATGTAGAAAAACAATTAACAGTCAGCATCCTTTACAAGTGTTGCAAAGTTGCTCAGTTATGATGTGCTTTGAATACCAGTGTCAAATCGAAAGGCATTTGACAGAGAAGAACATGCAGAAACAGTTTTTACATGTGAGTTGATGAGTGAAAAATTCAAGCACAGTGCATAATGAAAATCTTTTCTAGAACTTTCTTATTATATGGATTTTGTCAGCTTCAGTGATGATAGATTAAGAATAGAGCCAGAATGGTTCTTAACTGTTACAGGGTTTGATTCCTACACAGAAACATTTTTAAATTACAATCTTCACCAATTACTATATAGCAATTTGTATCAATCGTATTTCATCCTTGGTTTATCAAGGATTATATCTCATTATTGTCTATCAGCTATATTGTATTTGCATTTAGCCAATTTTATATAAAATGATACAGAAAAATCCATCTGCCTGTAAAAAAAAATTGTAATTCGAATCAGATTAAAATCACAATATACATTTTTACTAAAGTGTTTTTCTAAATTATTTTATTCCTGTCCCATTTCACGGGAGTTTGATATGCTATGCTTTGAAATATCACATTCTCCCAGATCACTGAAAATCATTATTGCTTTGACTTTTTTTTTCAACAAAAGTTGAATTAAGCACAATATAAACAGATAACAGTTCAGATTATCTAATTACTGCAATTCATAGGTGGTTGCACAGTTTTATTATCTTACACAGTTTCAGCTGATATAGCTAGATTAAAACAACTCCTTTTGACATTTTAATTATCCTAAAGGAAATAAAAGGGGAAAAAAGAATTCTGGGTGAATATATGAGCCGATATTTTGTTTATTCATTCATTCATAAATTTTTACCAAGATTTAAGGAGTCAGTCAATTTGGAGGAACCGTTTTTCTGTCCACCAAGTGGTGGTAGTACACCAAGATGATAAATGTGGGTTATTTTAAAATTTGAATTACTTTGGAATTTGCTTTTCAGAGAAATCTCTTGTCTTCACAAAACTTACGAGTCCCTTAGGGTAATTTTGAGGGACTATATGTATATTTTTCCATGCATTTATTGGGAAAATACCAGACAAACACCATACATTAGGGTCAATATAAATGCTGTAAAATGGTTCTGCTCACCGAAAACATATTGCTGGAAATTTAGTTACCTTAATAAATTAGTTCATATTTTTTGCCAAAATGCAATCTTTGTCCTTCATTCTAAGAAAAGAGGTGAGGTCAAAAGATTTAGTTGTTAAATTTTATTTAAAATGTTACATTTTGTTAAAAGTTAATTGCAATAATTTCAGGTTTTCCTTTGCTTTTTTATTTCATGTTTGTTTCCTTTTTCAGTCAGCAATATATATCTGATTGCTAGTTATAGGTGATTAAAAATAGGTTTGACATTCTTTTCCAACTTTAATTATTTTCCTTTTGAACATACTCTAGTACCATTCAAAAATCTACAGAGCAAATGGAAATGCATATATGGATAAACATCCAGATTCCTGCCATAATTCGTTGGTAACTAATTTCTCCTACATTATTTCACAAAGAAAAATCTAAGCAAATCAAAGGGGCAGGAATTAAAACTTGAGTAATTACTACCTTCATCTTAGTTTTCTTTAAGTTCCTCCTAGGTTTTGGAAGCTCTTCATTCCCTATATCAATGTTCCTTTAAAGCAGGGGGGGGGGGAAACAATGGCCCCTTTACAACCTGTGGACTTTGACCTTTGGATAGCATAGTAAAGGGACAGGATAATGTTCTTTGCCTTTCTCTTAAACTCATTTTATACTGAAAAAGAAATAGCTGGTGAATGTCTTGATCAGTAAAAAGAAAATACAAATTATTTTTCTGCAGGGCTACCTAATAAAGAAAGAAGGTTAAGAACAAAGTATTGTTGCAAAGACTCCTGGAGCTACTGTTCTGTCATTAGCAGACATCATAATGTTTAATCATTGCATTGTTTTACTGCCAGGCTTGGAAAATGGAGAAGTTAGCCTTTGTAGACTGGCAGGCAAGATAGTGGTTTTTAATTAGATATGGAAGGCATAATTCTACTATCTTGGAGAAATTTATCTAGAATCTAAGCAGCAGCAGTATATAGGTTCTTCTAGATTCATTTATGCACACAGCATAATGAAACACCCAATGAAATCCATTTTCTTGTCAAATCTGCTGCTCTTACCTAGGCAAACCTGTTCCAAAATAAAATAGAGCAGGTGCTTTAAGCCAAGATCTCTAGCAAATCTCAGGTGAAATCTAAAGCATTTAAATACATTGAGAGAACATGTTGAACATTGAGTTATATTTGTATAACTCCAATGAGATTCTGAACTGCCATATTCTATCCAAGTCCAAGTACTAAGTTGCTTTCAAACACAGCCTCAGGTAGATATTTCTATTAGCAGAACCATGAAAAATTGAAAAGCTTTATTCAACACAAACAGAATACATGGCTTGAAAAGGCAAAGAAACTATTTAATTGGAATGTGAGCAATTCTAATCCAGAGCTTAAAGTGGACAAGGACACTGTTCCCCTCCCACTTTTTTTTCAGTTCCTCTTTTCTTTCACACAAATATATTGAGAGTGAAAGGACAGATGAACCTTATGATAATCATGATAATATATTTGGCATATGAGTTTTGAAATTAAGATAAAGGCTGCATGAAATAAAATTAAAGGCTTACGTACATTTGCTTGCTATATTTGAAGTTATAAGTACAATATTTGCACTATATATGAATTATGTAATAACTTTTTGTCATTTTGAGACTCCAAAATATATATCCATCATTATTCTCCAGCATTTAACTTTTCATTATAGCTTTCATGCTGAACAAACAGAAAAGTCGCACAGTACTGTTTGTAACTGAAATTACATAGAAATGTCATTTCATGCATCAACCCACCCTTTTAATTTAGCTCTACCAATAGGTGTGGTGAGCTATTTGTCCCAAGGGACAATGGATGATTAGGGAGGAGAGGCAGTGTGAGTCACTGGAAGTTGCTGTATGATGACTGTTTAGTCTGCCCAGCAATACTATGATACTTACTGCACACCAGTCAATCAGCACTGAAGTGAGATTAGCTTGGACATCAGTCTGGCTTTGTGCATGAGATGGATATAAACTGAGAAAATACCAGCTTCTTGTTGCCTTAGTGTCAAAGAAGTGACTTTTTTAATAAAAGGCAAGTGTATAAATTCAATATATGTTCTTGCAAGATTTATATGAAATTGCAATCCTATTCTTCAATTTGGATGTCTAGAATTGTGCAAATTTTATTGTCTATCTTTTGCATCTTTGATTAAAGTTAAATCACAAAATCCATTCAAAGACTTAAATATTTCACATATTCCGTTGTTGATGAAAATTTCAGTCATCCAGGTAGTCTTGAAGTTGAGTCATGGCAACTGGACTTCTTTTCTTGTTGCTTTGAAATGTTTCTCTACTTATACAGCTTATAGCTTCTTCAGTCTCAGCAAGTTGGTTAGCTGGTTAGCGGGTTATGTCTTCCAGGGAGTTTTATTTCTCACCTAATCCAAATATGCTTATTAAGTGAGTAGACAGAGAATCATTGAAATGTAAATGTTCCAACTCCTAAATCCTTTATCCAAGGTAGGTCACTAAGTTGGATGAACCTTTGAAGTGATCTTAATCAATCTTGGGGATTGATGAAAAAGTAGCCTAAAAAATGGGGGCCAGGTTGTGTCGGACGCCTCCTCTCCTACTGAGGGAAGGATTTTCCACTTTGGCATAAATGGATTCCTTTACTCTTTCCTCAAACTATCTATCTTCCCTGTCCAAAATGTGAACATTATTGTCCTCAAGAGTGTCCTTTTTCTTTTATATGAATATATACTGCTGATTCTGGTCCTAAGGTGTTGCTTCGCCTGTGCTGGGCCATCCCCTTGTGTAAAGGCTGCCTGGTTTTTCCAATGTAGAGCTCTGAACTTTACTGCACTGGATTACATATACTACATTATTCTTCTTATGTTTTGGTATCTGATTTTTAGAGTTATTTTCCAATTATTTCCCAAATGCAAACCCCATTGGTCAGAGAATTCTGACCTTGAGGCCAGAGAAAAAAAAATGCTGTGGCCCTTTGGAACATCTTGCCCCCTGAGATGAGATGGGCTCCCATTCTCCTGTCTGCTAGTTGGCTTGGGGCCCCAGTGGGAAAGTATCTCAGTGGATTTGATTGATGGGTCAATAGCAATAGTTGATAGAACCCTGTACATTCTGCGCTCTCTCCCCATCTCTTAGTTAATATTGTGATTATATGTGAGTTATGTCTTCCAGTTTCGTTTTTCTAATGTGCAGGGTTGTACACATTTTTCTAATGTGCAGGGTTGTAATGTGCTAATATGAACATTGTACTTACAGAGCTTCTCTTATGGCAGGTTGAGTTGTTACTTTGAGGAGTACTTGCATGGTATGAGTAGTTTTATGATAGACCTGTTTTTTTAATTTGCCATCACTCTTGCTGATGAGGGTAGCCAGTAAGGTTGCATGGTGTTATCTCCTTTTTCTTCTCCTATGTGTTTTATTGTTTTGAAAATATTGATTTTGTGCAGAGGTATCAAACTCGTGGCCCACAGGCCAGATGCGTCATGCGCTGGCCACATCCACACCCAGTTTAGTGAAAGGGAAAAGTCATGATACATCACATGACGCTGCCATGATGTCATGAGTTTGACACCCCTGATTTTGTGTGTTTTCTCTAGTTGGTCTTTTTTATTGTGGTATCTACATACCCTAGCCATACTTTGGCTTATATGCGTGGGAGGGCTGTAATTCTACACAAGCTTTATCATCTCTAAGAAAGGTAAACATTCTAGTTTTTCTTTTGCAAAAGTTGGTCCCTGGCAGAGAAATTGGTCTTACCTAGTTTAGGTAGCCAAACTACAGAAAATAACAAACTTCTGTTGGGGAAGTTTTGACATTATTGCAGAGCTGCACATACTTCCCACAAAATGTTTGAAAATGCAGATATTGTACATGATTCTTCATGTTTAGTATGATTCAACCCTGTTATTAGAAAAAAAATTCATGAGGTTGTTCAAACATGTTTTATCAGTCCAAGTGACTGCATTACTAACATTCTGAAGAACAAGATTGCAAAATAATATTTCAACATGACTCATTTGCTGACAAGTTAAAACAAACTACAAAGAACACACAATCTTCCTAGTCAAAATGTGAGGGATACTTTCTCAAGCTTTCTTATAAATAAAAACTCCAAAATGTTACTTTTATTTTATTACTGTTATTTTCAAAGGTTCTTATACAAACTTAAAGACAGAAATTCATGGACAACATGTCAAATCAGGTAGGGATTTTTGACTTTTTACAAACTTCAGCAAGAAAAATAGAAATGAGAGAGAGAGAGAGAGAGAGAGAGAGATTAAAGTAACTTTATCAAATGTAAAAGGGAGGAGCCCATTTGATTAATATGCACCTGCTCAATTAGCATGGATATCTTTGCTAAAGCTTGTTTAGCCATGTCATTAATCTTCCTTCTTTTTACCAGGCCAGCATTTTGCTACTCAGCCAGTGTATTCCTGGCTCCAAGTCTGCTTTTGAATGCATAGATTTAAGTAACTTTTTATTTCAGTTTGTGGAGGAATAACAATTAAAATAGGCCTGCTTGCAAACATTGGATGATCTAAATCTAGATGGAGGCTTGTTCCAAATTTTGTTACAACCCCTACAAACCCTGTTGCAATAGATTCATATCTATTTTCTTCATGATCTTTGCTCATTTTTGATAATCAAGAATAATTTATTCTTAATAACTATACAATAACTCAGATTGTAGGCTAAATAGTAACTGATGTTATTACACTGACATACTGTGTGGAAGAGTTTCTTTGCAGTTAGTCTTTACAGTTGTTTCAAAAGGCTTTTTTTTTTCTTTTTTGCTTCTACAGCCAAGTGATTTGATCTACCAAACAAGTTTTTCCCAACCTGGCACCTTTCAGACATGTTGGGACTTCAATCCCTCAAATTCTCATATGTTAACTTGGCTGGCAATTCTAAGTGTTATCTCAGTACATTTATAAAGTTTTAGATTGCAAAACATTTTGTCAGCCTGGCTGATTCCTAGCTATGGGTCTAGGCTCAGTTCAAGGTCCAGTTTTTTTCCAGAGTTGAATTCCGCCCGCCCTCCAATGATTCTTCTGCTCCCTTGTTTTTTAACAAGCAGCAAAAATGGTTTTAATCCATGGGATTTCTTTAGATCAGATCAGATCCTACTTTTCTTAAATATTTTTCTGCTGCTATGTTCTCACCATCTTTCAAATACTTCCAGTGCATTTCAATTCTTATTTAATTGTTATTTAATGTTAGGTACACTTAATCTTAGCCAAAATGCAAAGAAGCAATTGGCTGATAAAGGCAAATGGTGACACCTGGAAAATTTGAGAGATGGGAGAATTCTAGCTCAACTGAGATAACTATGGTATGTTTTTAAGAAAGCGGGGAGGAAATTTGCACTCTCAGTATTTAGTAAATGAAAAGGACAGCCTCAGTTCATTACCACCTGTATCAGTTCTTGAGACCTTGAATACAGAGTCAGAGTGGACCCAGATCAGACTTGCTAATATTCAGTCATACATCAAGGACTATTGCAGTTGAGGATGGGAGAAATAAATTAAGTTGATGTGTATACATGGGAATAATTTATAGCATTAAACTGTCCTGGGTAAGCAGAGACCACGAATGGGTTCCTACCAGTTCGCTGGTTACCCGCTTTGTGGGCACGCTTCCCGATCGGCTGTCAAAAGCGCGCTGTATGCGATTGACTTCAAAATCTTTGTGGTGTTCTGCAAGCACTCTGATCCAACAGCTGCGCGGCGGCTATCCGCGGAGCTGTTGGATC
>JANHGC010002005.1:64055-78887 GCA_027560395.1 Boaedon fuliginosus
TGTTCTGCCAGAGTGCTTGCAGAACCGCACCGAAATTTCTGAATCGATCGCGAGCAGCGCGCGTTTGACAGCGGCTCGGAAAGCGCGCCCACAAAGCAGGTAACCAGCGAACCGGTAGGAACCCACCCCTGGTCTGAAAGCTTAGAAGAACAAACCTCTGGTCCCGGTATATTGCTATCCTATGTGTCTCTTTATTGTGTTCCATGACATTCCAATAGTTCATTCTGTTATCTAAATATAAAATACTGTCATTCTAACTAGTACAAATGAATATTTGAAACTATGGTTATTTGTCCATTTCAAATTCCAGTTAGCGCTAACTAGAAATGACAGCCATTTCAGGTTTGGATAACACCTGAAAAAACAAATAAATAATCTAGGAAAGCCAATTAAAGAGTTACACGGAAGAGGAATAAGATGGTACTTAAATACATTTGTTTAGTGTACTCTGGAAATAAGAAATAGGCTAATAAGAATATTAACCTTCTAAGCATGTGTGAGTTGCAATTTGATATGTTTACACTGCATATACCAAGTTTAAATTAGAACTCCTTATAGCACACAGTGGACAAGCAAAATATTTTTTGGGCGGGAATCCTGCTTACATCGGTTTCAGAAACATTGATATAATATAATGATATAATACTGGTAGTTCCCCCCCCCACTCCCCCCAGTGAGCAATCATACTACAAAGAGTCATCTCTAAGCAAGATGGGTGACAAACAAGTCTAATAAATAAATAAATAATAAAGAACGTAGGGCAGCAACCTATCCTTACGAATTATGGACACAAAGAATTTGATTATATATATCTTTGTTGCTAAAAAAGCTTAGTTTTTGCTGCCCAGATATGGTTGTCCTATATTATAATAAAGTGTGGAGTTACATATCACAGTCAGTAAGGAGTTTAGAGAATAAAATTATAATAATTAGAAGAACCATTAGCCTTTAGAAGAAACCGTCAGACTAGGGCTGGACAAAGTTTGAAGTGGAAATCAAAGTAGTTTCTCAGAGGAAATGAGTCTATAAAAAAGCAAAGTAAAATCTCAGACGGTACTAAATGGTTGGGAGCGGGGGAATTTAACAATAGATTGTTTGCTCTTTATTGGCTTTGACATTTGCAATGATAGCGAACAGAATATATCTGCTATCATATTCCCATAGATCTTTGCCTCTTCACAGAATCTCACTGTTCTGCCTCTGGAAGCAGCATCACAATGGAAGATTAAATCTGAATCCTCGTGGATTCATTTCTTTCCCTGAGTTACTGTTGGGCAGCCAAAACTAATGGAGGTTGCAGCCACTCAGATTAATACTGTACTGCTTGCTTTGGAGATCAGATGGCTGGCTTTAGCAAAGGCAAGATGAGGAATCTAACATCCCAAAGTGTAAGGGAAAAAGGCATCTGTCCATGGCACAACACTTACCCAGAGCAAGCTCTTTTCCAGAATGTACATACCTGAGGCAACCTAGTAGGATAAGATAATTCCCAAATAGGCGGTAACACACTCCAACTTCATATCAGAATGAGGCAGATATTCTCCAGCATGTACCTCTAAACTTGGATACGGACTATTACATTTGGTTTGCAAAATTCCAGATGAAGATTAGATGTCTGCAAGGAGATAAAGAAAATATGTTGCTGCTATTTATCTACTATCATGGTCATCCAGAGTTTGGCAGCTCAGATATGCTAGGTTTACAGTATTCATATTGAGACATAGACCACACAGACTGAGGTGAAGTTTTGTGATGTTTTTCCTACTCTAGTGTGATTCTTGACTGGGGAAATGAGGCGGGGTATACATTCAAATAAATAAATAGATAAATAAATAATTCTTTCAATACAATTAAATATATGTTACAATGGCAACCACCAAAAACTCTTGGTGGTTTACAGTAAAAAAATACAAACTTACAACTAAAAATACTGTACTTGAAGTGAACACTGTGAATGTTAAAGGCTGGTTTCAAAAATGGTTTTACTGTCTTCTTAAACACTGGGAAATGTGTCAGTTCCTTTGGTTTGAGGGATGACCGTGGGGAAGAGTTATAAGTTTCAGCAAACCTCTTAGATGGCTTTGAAAGGTAGGGAGAGATCATATAGGAAGAGGCAATGGTTAAGTAGCTTTGATGTAAACTGATTGGCTCGAGTTCCCCATATGAGTGAAGAGAGGCAGGATATAAATCGAATAAATAAATAAATAAATAAATAAATAAATAAATAAATAAATAAATAAATAAATATGCAAGAATGCTTACTGTTGTGGTTCAGCAGCATGCTGCTGAGCTGGCAGACGAGTCTGACTCTGAGAGAGATGTAGAATTAGAATCAGAGGGAAGGGAGATGTTGGCTGTTGACACTATTCCAGATGCTAGCCCGTTTATAAGTTATCAGGAGCCGGTGGTGTCTAATAGCATTGGGAGGAGGCTCTGAGGGATGCAAAAACTTGGAGGCTGCTCAGAAGGCAGCAGTAATGTAGGAAGGGAAGAGGTCAGGCTACATCTGGCCAGTAATTGACACTCTATAGAAGTTAAAATGGATGTGGTTGGGAACACTTCCCTGCAGAGAACAACTGATAAGTTTGGAGAGAGTCTAGTATTGTGTTGGGTTCCTATTGTGGTTTATTCTGGTTCATAGCCTTCCTTTTTTTTTTTTTTTTTACAAATATTTTATTAAGTTTTTATATGCTCATTTTCGCGAGCCATTCCTATTTGAAGCCATTCCTATTTGAATGTTTTGCAGATGAAAGGCCATGTCTTTCAGCCTCTGGAGAGTAGCAGCTCTGATCCGTGTAGGAGGCAGATTGCCCTGCAGCCTCTCTAGCTCGATGGTCTCTGGTCATTACTGGAGAGCTGCGGGTCCAAGTTGTCTTTGGGTTCTGGCTGGAACCTGTAAGCATCTTGGATTACATCCTTGGGTCATGGAGATGATGAGGCTGGGATCTTAGGATCACTACATACCGCTGATGTGTAATAGTAAAAGATAGTTTTTTATAGAGTCATAGAAAGATAGATGTCTGGTGACATCTAGAAGTGAAGAAGAACTGAGAAAGGAGGGGCATGCAAACCCCTTTTATAGGCAGGGTGTCAAACTGGCATTGTCACAGAGGCATCACATGACATATTGGGACTTTTCCCCCCTCTACTAAAATGGACGTGGGCATGGCCAGTACGTGACTCATCTGGACCATGGGCCGTGAGTTTGACAGACCTGAACTGAGGTCACTTTCCAAAATGTAGGTCTCTCTCTTCCTCTAGTCACTCAGGCAAATCCAGCATCAAGTGAAAAATTGGATCCTAGAAATTCCTTTTCAAATCTTCACAGTCAACTCTTCTTTTATGTCTTCTCTTTCTAGTTAGTCTTTCAGAACCTCCATTACTGATAACCCCTACCATCATCAGCAGATGGTAATCTACCATCAGAAATCTCTCATTTTCATTTCCCTTTCCCATTTTCATTTCTCATTTTGCTTTCACCAACATTTTCACTAATACTTTCTCTTCCCTCATGACCATTAATAAACGACCATCCTCCAAAGCAAAAATTGGCAGTAACATTATAAGTACAAACATGGAACTGGTTATCAAAAAAACTAACTTGGGTACTATCTTAAAGGGAAATGTAATAATCATTTCCTAGAATTTATCCTTGAAGAAATATTACAATTAAAGTGCTTATTTCTTATTGTGCTGCATCTGTTTTTACAGTGCAATATAAACAACACAACAGCACTGGGTGAAGAGGTTTCACTTTTTATTGTTTAGTCATTTCCCCCTGAAAATTACTAGGAAATAACTCTTCAGTGTTCTGCTGCTGAGTTTTAATGGAGGGGGGAAATTCCTGAAGTTCCAGGAATCTCTGGTGACAGCAAAAAAATGGGGCTGGAAGTCATATATATGCCTGCTGTTGCTATACAGAAGTAATTCCCACTGGGCTCATTGGGGCTGCCTCCCAGAAAAAATCATGTACAATTATAGCATCAGTTTCTCCTGGAGATACTGCTAAATATAATGTTAGAAATAATGTTGCTCCTTCATATTACTCTCCTGGGTAAAATTTGATTGGAAATGTTCTTAGGCAAATCAATGGATACAAAGAAAAAAGCACAATACACTACAAAGCACACTACAGTTACACTAAAAGACATTGAAGCCCAAATCAAAAGCATTTTTGGTTAGTTCAGCATTGTGATTGAAGTAGAGTAGGAGGGACTTCCTGATTGCACTCCAACGATACCGGGCATGAAATTTGTGCTCCTTGCGGTTTTGACCCAGGTCTGCCCGTCAGAGGGCTCCATCGGAAACCAAAGCTTCTCTGGAGTTGGGGTGAAGTGAAGAGAAGCTCCCAGGTGGGTAGAGGCAACCCACAAATTCCCTCCTTGCCTTTGGTTTATCCTCAGAAGCCAATGGGTGGTGAGACAGCGAGCAACAGCCGCCATTAAGCTTGGAACAAACAGAGAAAGATTAGTGCAGGAGGAGAGATGAAGATCTGCATGGAGGTGGGTGTTGGAGCAGAACGATACCTTAATTAGAAGCTATAAACCCAAGCCATAAAGCCAAAAGAGAAGGAAGTCCTAAAACAATTGATTAGCAGTGAAGGAGCAGTTGCAGGGTGTTTTGTAACTTTTGTGAATCCCCTGAGGCTATTATTATCTCTACTGGGCTGTAAGGTGGCGGAAAGGTGGACGCTAAAATCTTTGTGACTGTTTAATGTCTTGACAGTTGGAGCTTAAAAATACTTCATAGTCAGTTGTCTGTTTCAGGATATTGAGACATTAAGCTATTAAGAAAAACGGATTGAAACACATTTTAAAAGATGGCAGTAGAGGCAGAGAAGGGAAAAGATGTTGCTGAGGCTCAGAATTGTTTTAAAAATGTAGCAAAAGAGCTGGAAGCTATTTGTGGGTTGGGAGCTAGAATCATGGCTATACTGGATCATATGATAGAAAGAGAAGAACAGAAGGAGAACTGTGGATAGGTATTGAGACGACCTAGAGCCAGAAAGCCGAGAAAATAGTGCCTGCTACAAGAAGAAAGGATTACAAACCTAAATTTAAACTACAACAAATGTTTGGAAAGACCGGAGGAGGCCATCTGAAACTGCAAAATGGAATAGAGGATTTGAAGGAGAGGGTGAAAAAGAAGCAGACAACGAAACAAAAAAGGACATCGGACAAGAACAAAGACCTTACAAATGAGACTGTGTTAAAGTGTCCCAGGAGGGAGAAAGAAGCATCGAAGGATATTTTCATGAAAAAGAAGCGCAGGGATGAAGGCTAAGAGGCAGAGTTTTAACCCAAGATAAGAGGAGATTGCATGATTAATGAAGAATGCATTATATATAAAGAGTGACTATAATATGGTTAAGTCTACACTTCGTAGAAAATTAAAATGGCTAATTGCAGTTAAACTTTCTATTTCTTTTCTTTTTTCTTTTGCTTTCCACTGTTCTTCCTTTTTAATATTTTCATAATGATGAAATAAAATGGAGATATTGGGGAAACGGAAAGCAACCTGGGAAAGTGACATAATAATGAAGAAGATAATTTAAGAGAAATTAATCAAATTGTGATAAAAATTTAAGATTAATGAAGAATGCATTCTATTTTATACTTTAGAAATTGAAAATGATCAATTGGTGTTTTTTTTAATGAGTTTTAAGCTATAGACATTTTTTAAAGTGATTAATTTTCCTTTTTATTGCTGTTACTGCTTTTTCTTGTTACTATTAAATAAATGTAAAATGGACATATTGGGAAAGCAGGGAAAGCATTTTGGGAAAGTTATATAATAATGGAGGTAATAACGTAAGAGAAACCAATTGAATTGTGATAAAAATTTTAGATATTTTGGTTAACAAATGTGGGGATTGCGGAAATTGAAGGGATGATTGTTTAAAGTTAAAATCAACTAATATATAGAAGGATTAAATATTTTTCAATATGGTAAAATTGGAAAATATTGGTGCCCAAACCAACAGCGTGCAGATACAAAATGTATTTTTATTTTTTGTCTTGAAAAACAATAAAAAATAATATATATATATATTAATAATATAATTATAAATATATATTAATAATATAATTATATATCAAATAAAAGCTCATTAGAGCGTTCATGTGAAAAATAACAGTTGCAAAAAAAGTACTAATAAAATGATATAGCATTGCAAGAAAATGCCCAAAAAATAAAATAAAAGAAAACCCTCAACATGCATTGCATAGTTGCACCACTCACTACAGCCTTCTTATCCAAGACTGAATAAGTCTAGCCATTGGTCATCAAAAACCTGCCATTAAACATAATTTAATAGCCACCATTCATAAAAGATAATAAGCAATCACTAAGCAAATTTCATTGTGTAAATAAATTATCTTTCCTCACTCTTCTGCATTTTATATATTGCCTTCAGTTCTGGATATGATATTTTAGGAAGGACATTGTCAGTCTAGAGAAATTAACCTGATAATGAGCCTGAAGGATAACAAAATTTGATTGGACATCTCAACAATCTTTAAAAGCTTTAGATTTAATGGTTATACATATCTAGGAATACTTTAAAAATCCAGATGGAAAAAGCCTTGTCTTTTTCACTTATCTATTTTTTTATTACAAATGAAGACTTGTGGATGGTAGCAAAAACAACATAGCTTGCTAGATTGCAAACGGTTTTCATAAATAATTTAAAAGTTGCAAGACTAATTTTATTATCTTAACAAAGCTAGTTAATTAGTATATATATATTTTGCAAAATATAAACTAATGGCTAACTTTGAATGGCTAGCCTCTGAATTAAACGAGACTCAAAACCTTTTTTAATGATAGACTTCCAAGCATAGAATCTGTCTTTAAAAGCGCCAAAACAGATAGGTGTTTTTCTTTTTTCTTTTTTGCAAATAAATTTTATTTGTTTTACATAAAAAAAAAGAACATCTTCATATATTGAACATCGTTTTGCATGGGATTTTCATCTGTTTTTCTTAATGATCACTGTTAATTTTCTCTTTATAATTATACATTTCTATATTTAAAGCTACAATATATATGTAAATAGAAAAAAGAAATAAAAAAGAAAAAGAAATAACAAAAACACATTTATGGAAATTATTAACTGACAACTATCCATATTGGAATGGTTTGGAGATAGTATTTGAAAACTAACCAATTCCAAGCAGTTCAAGAGGTTTAGTATATTCTTGGCCGCCAGAAACAGTAAGGGGTTACCAAAACAGAAAACTATTTTCATCAATCTCCTATTTCTTGAGTAATGCTTTCCTTCCTTCCTCTGTGTGGATATCTGCAGAGTATAAGAAGTTGTATGTGTTGACTACCATGCTAGCCAGGTTATTGGTTCATAATTCTAGATATCAAAAAACTGACTCATTTGGAGACCACAAGGATGGGCTGAGTAGTTGTGAAACAGCTGACCCTTGTAAGTGTGTGTGTGTGTGTGTGTGTGTGTGTGTGTGTGTGTAAAGAATTCTAAATAGATTCTATGATTCTAAATAGAACACAGTTCTTTGCTTTCATATTCCATCACATATATAGAATAGTTTTAAGCTCTCTTTCCACTTAGCCTTTATTTGCGATATGGTATCCACAAGAGAAATGTTCCAGGTGGGGGAATGAAGCTACTAACACAAATTTCCTATTCTTCATTATGATCCACTGCATTTTCAAAGTCAGAATAAAAAAAAAAGTCAGCTTTACTTTATTGAGCTTTACAGAACATTCTTTTTCTTTTTGTATTTATTCCGTGATATGACTGGATCATCCTCTACGTTTTTGCACTGAATTATTAATATCTTTTTAAATTTATTTAAGACAAAGAGGCTTATTGTTTTCCACAAGTAATTCCCTGTACTTGTGACAGTACACTGCATCTCATACTTACAATGTTATTGTTCTTTTTAAATATATAGCCTTTTCTTTTTTGTTCCAGCTGTCAGCCTAATGAAAGAAATTAAATAACCGGCAGGTTTATGACTGTCTGCTTTCAAATCTTGCAGCAATGAAAAAAAATATTTCACATGTCATCCCTACTTGGAAAAAGAAATCTACAAATTTAATTAATTCAAATGGTGCCATGTGTATAATATAACATTTTCCTGTGAAGCACTCCTGTGGAATCAGCTGGCAAATTAGTAAACTATTACTCAGTGATGCTGAGTTCCTTCATTTATGAAAACAGATTTGTGAAATGTATCAAAAGTAATTTTGTATGCCAGAGACAACCAGTGACAAAGATAATAATTTCCACTGTTGTATATATAATTTGTCTAGACTACTGCAATGTGTTCTACATGAGGCTGCCCTTGAAGGCAACCTGGGAACAGATCTAGAATGCAGGAACACCACAATCAGGGATGGATTTCTCCCAGTTTGCTGGTTACCCGCTTTGTGGACGCGCTTCCGATTCGGCTGTCAAAAGCGCGCTGTGCAGGATCGCTTTTAAAATCTTCATGGTATTCTGAAAATACTCTGATCCAACAGCTGTGCAGCGGATAGCCATGATTTTAAAAGCGGTCCCGCGCTTTTGACAGCCGAATCGGAGGCGCGTCCACAAAGCGGGTAACCAGCGAACCAGGAGAAACCCATCCCTGCATACTGGTAGCATCAAACTGATTAAAGGGTGATCAGAGATTTTAGTTAGCATACACAGGTTAAATGTCAAGGTAAAAGGCTTTTGCATATTTTTTGTTCAGCACTGAAGAGATTTGAAACTCAGTCTTACAGCTCTCATATTATCTCAGCCTCCACCCAAGCACTGGGTACTAATTGGTCCTGATATTAGCTTTGCAAGACATGGATTACAGAACAGAAAATGGAAACTCTTTGTAAAGGTAGGGAAATTTTGATCTTCTTAATAGTTCCAACCAGCCTGGTGAAAAATCCTGGAAATTGTAGACTGATTGGCACCTTCTGCAAAGCCATAGTTTCTCCACTTTATTCTAACATTTGATTTGCCCATGACATATTGTAATGATGTAACATATATTTATGCCTTGATGTGTGCCAAGCTTCTTGTCCTACTCATTTTATGTTATTTTTTTAAAATTTCAAATGAAAAGAGAAGCTGCTTGCTTCAAAGCAGCAACCTGAAGCCTAACCTATCTTTCTAACAAGGATTCATATAGACCTCATGGGCATTCTTAGGAAATAAAACACTGGGTGGCTGTTGCCTGATTCTTGGGTTGCTTTCTGATTCATAGATACATTGCATTCACCTTGGTAGTTGTCCTGAGCACTTATTTCAGCTTCTCCTCTTTCTAAAGATTTAATAGCTTAAGTGCTCTCCATGATTGGATAAGATAAGAGCCTTGGTGGCTCAGTGGTTAAATGCAGCACTGCAGCCTATCTCTGCTGACCTGTTCAGCAGGTTGTCAGATGGAATCTCACCAGGCTCAAGGTTGACTCAGCCTTCCATCCTTCTAAAGGTCTGTAGAATAAGGACCCAGATTGTTTGGGGCAATATGCTGACTCTGTAACTGCTTGGGGAATGTTGTAAAGTTCTGACAAGCAGTACAAAAATCTGAGTGCTATTGCTATCTAATTAAGCCCAGAGTCCTTCGGGAGTTGGATGGCATAAAAGTGTAATAAATAAATAAATAAACTGCAAATTTAATGCTCTCTTTGATGCCAATAGTACTGCTTCTGCTAAAATGGCAATGTATCCATCTTGAAAAGGTACGTGTTAATAAATTCCCCAAATAGTGTTGTGCAAATGCTTTACGCGCATACTCAAAGTTACACATGTGTCTGCTATCTCAGCTTGGATTCCATACTCTATACTTAAACTTATTTACAGTTTTCAAATAATGGCAGTATCTCATGTAGTGCAGTACGCTGAAAACAACTACTATTGTTATTACTATTAGAATTCTTACTATGAATAAAAAAAATCATTGTGCAGTAGTCTCTGTTTAATATTCTAGCTTCATGTACTGCCAACAATGTTAAATTGCTTGAAACAGCAGAACAGTCAAGCAGTACACAAATTAAGTTACAAAGTAATCGGATTTCAATCACTGAATATGCACAGTTCAATTAAGTTATTTATTGAAATGTTTGTCTTAGCTGTAGAACTCTGCATATTTATTGCCATTCTAAATAAGCCTTTTCTTCCTCTCATTAAAATATCTTGATGCAAAAATAAAATGTAATGTTTTGTTTCATAATTCAGGTTATGTTAGACCCTCTGGTATTTAAACAGGAACAAAAAGTCAATTACCTAGAAATTTGCCAAGGGTTTGATTAAGCACACATAATCAAAAAAGAATAAATTGCACTATTTTTCCTCAAGGAATATCTATTAAAAAGTGTATTTGGGGCAATCTTTTATTCCAGGCTTCCTTTTAAACTTCTTCATTCATGTGTTAAAATAAAAGTACTGATCAGTACCAACCAATTCAATCTAATGGAGAAATCAAAACATTCAGCAATATTGCTTTGCAGGCCCAGAATCTTATTACTAGATTATATTGTCTGAGTTCCACTGAAAATACAGAAATATTACTTTGGGGCAAAGAACTGACATAACTTTACTTCACGCACAATGTTTTCTACTTTGCTAAATGGTGTTTGGGGGCTAGGAACAGAATGATTAACGATTTGCAGTGAACTAGTGACATTTAGAGAGTTGCCAAATCAAGTATCTTAGCCCAAATCTACCATGTAACAGTGCCGTAAATTGTGACGGATAATTTAGAACAGCAAGGTTTAATCTTTACATTTATAAATGGTATATAAATGGATTTAATAGTATGAAAGAAAAATGACAATTACTTCCACCTAAGGATGCATTTTCCTGGGGAGCATTAATTCTTCACATTGTTGATGTGCATTTCCAAATATGCTTCAGATGGGCAAATTTTATGTTTTGTATTTTGAACTAAATAATCCAAATTTTGGGCTGTTTCTGTCCAACTAATCTATTGTTAGACCATCAACTACCGCATGATGATCCTACCTGGGGCCCCAGGCCAACTAGCAGAGACAGGTCTTAGGGTCTTGCATAAGACCAGAAGGGTGGGAGCCAATTTTATCTCAGGGGGTAAAATGTCCCAAAGGGTCAGGCTCTTCTTCTGGGCACCGCCAGCTGCAATTCCTTGATGGCACAGTGGTTAAATGCGATCCTGACAGCTCCATCCTTCTGAGGTCAGTAAAATGAGGACTTAGATTGTTGGGGGAAATATGCAAATAATGCTGACTTTCTGAACTACCCAGAATGCAATAAAGCACTATAGGGTGGCATATAAGTCTAAAATTCTACTGCTATGCTATCCACAATATGCTTTCTCTGCCAGCAAGGGTAGGGTGGGCCTGTCCCATAGGGATAAGATGGTTCCTCAGATAATCTAGACCCATGCCATGCAGAGCTTTATGGGTAATAACCAACACCTTGAGTTATACCTGGAAGCTCATTGGCAGCCAGTTCAGCTCAGTAGTGGGACATGAACTCCAAAGAATGGTGCTCTGCCCCAGTTGAAGCTTCCAAATGCTCTTCAAGGATAGCCTCATATAGAGTGCATTGCAGTAGTCCAAGGATGAGATGACCAGGGCTTGAATAACTGAGTCCAGAGACTGCTGTTCTAGTAAAGACTGCAACTGGTTCATAATCCAAAACTATGCAAAGAGTCTTCTAGCTATGAGTTCCACTTACTCTTTGAGCAGGAGAACTCCCAAATTTTAAACTGGGTCTGTATGGGGTAGTGCCACCGCATCCAAAATTAAAGATATCAAAATCTTGGACCTTGAAGCTCCATGCACCCAAAGCCATTTGGTCTCCCCAGGGTTCATTCAAAGACTGTTATCCCCTCATCCAGGCCCCAGAGTCTCCAGGCACCATGAAAGGGTAGCAACAGCATCACTTGGGTCACCTACAGTGGATATATAGAGTTGAGTATCATCGACATACTGATGATACTTCAACCCATGGTGACATCTTCATGTGGATATTAAAAAGGATTGGAAAGAGTACTAAGCCTTGGAGCATGCCATAAAAGAGCAGCTGTGTGCTGGATCTCTATAAAGACCAATTGGGATCAACCTTGGAGAAAGGAACTAAACCAGTACAAAACTGTAGCCAGTCAATAAGGATACCATGGTTGATGGTATTGAAGACTGCTAAGAGGTCAAGGAAAGAATGATTTTACCAGCATTAGCCCACTCTCACCAAGATCATCAACAAGAACAACCAATGTTGTATCTGTCTCATGTCTGCACCTGATTCCTAACTGGAAGAGGTCCAGATCATTCATTTCATCCAGGACCTTCTGAAACTGCTATTACCTTCCACAAAAAGAGAAAATAGGATACTGGATGAAAATTTGTCCAGGCAGATGGGATCAGAGTTTTTTTTTAAAAGGAGGGGTGAACCAGGGCCTCCTTAAAAGGCTCCAGGACCATCATATCCTGCAATGAGGAATTTTTCACTGCCTGCACCCACCTGCTAGTCACTGTCCTGGAGGCTTTCACCATCCATGAGGACAGCAATATAATTGACAGATGACTGCACTGACCTCATCAAGGATCCCATCCACTTCCTCAGGTCCAACAGAACTGAAGTGATCCCAGGTAACTGGGCAAGACCTTTTCTCTATACCTCAAAGGGACTTGCACCATGCGTATGTTCAAACTGTGGACAGGTCTGAGTGACTTTATCCATCGGGTGTTGAACAAATTCCTCTGCATGGCCCTGAAGGTGGTCACCTGGGTCCTCCTAACCTAGGAGAGACCAGGTGAACCAGAACAGGGTGGCTGGGTGACATGCTGCAGATGCAGTAAGCGCAGATAATTTATTTATTTATGTATTTATGTATGTATGTATGTATTTATTTATTTATTTGAAAATTATTTATTTACTCATTCATTCATTTATTTAAAAAAAAATTATAGGTCATCCATCTTACCTCAAGGCAACTCTGGGTGGCTGTTTTGATGCTCTTACAGCCACAATATAGGCTTACTAGTCACTCTATACATGTACAGTTGATTCATCCTTCATTTTTCTCCAGCAGTATTCTAAGCATCTCTAAACCCTTTTCAGAACTTACAGTTCCTCTGTGAACCACGGGGAGCATTGGGAGCAATGGGCCAAGAGAGGCCACATAGGCATGATCCTGTTCAGAGTCTTTGATTCCAAGTCATTACCAAGACTTCAGCCAGGCCACGTAGCAGGACCCCCAGGATATCTCCAGTTATCTCTAGAATTCATTTGGGTCCATCAGTTGCTGGGGGCTAACTGCTAGAATGGATGCGAACTCCCTATTGAGGGGCATATAAGAGTCTCAAGAACACCTGGAGTAATCTAACCATGGCAGTGGGGGGGGGATAATATTAGATTCCCCCACCAGATCACATTGCTATTGCTCTGACAAGAAGATCATATCGTGTGTGTCACCACTAACTTGAGCTGGACTCATGATGATCTGGGTTAGGCCCATGAACTCCATGGTAGTCATAAGGAAAGGGGCATGTTAATTAAGGGTTTGATCCTGACCTAGGAAGAACCATCTACAGGGTGATTAAAAAGATGCATGTATGTGGGGTGGGAATAAGCCAAGTATTTTTGTGCCCAGCAACTAAGGAAGTCATCAGATAAAAAGATAATCTGATTAGGAATTGACAAGAACATGGACATAGGCTTCCCCTCCTTCCCCTCCACTGAATGGAATTCATTAATCACTTCTTGTCCTCCCCAGAAAAAAAACCTTTGATGAATACACCTCACATTATAATAATTTAGTATGTACAGACAGAGTAATTAGGAGACTCTGTGGACATATTAGAATATCAAAGGCCTATTGTGCAGTTAATTAACTGCATGCAGAACTACGTAAAGTTCTTTGCAGAACAAACTAGACTTCAACTTCCTGATCTATTAGGGCATTTTGTTCAAAATTAAATTTTGCCTACTGAATGATATTTTCTGATGATGGTCTCCATTGAGAATGCTTTGTCTAAAATAGCTTTCCCTGTTTGATGGCCAGTTCCCAGAATTCTTAGCTAGCCTGACCACCAACAAGCAGCAGCAATAGTCTGAATATAAAGAAGTTTTGGATAATATTAATATTACAACCAGAATTATAAGGGATTAGATATAACTCCATCCCTTGCATCTTATGGTCATTTTGGAAGGATCCAATGATGCCATGATTAATTTTAATTTACAAAGAATTAACAGCCTGTGGACTTGCTTTCTCTCATAATTTGAGCATAGGAATCCTTTAATGGAGTATTCACATATATACAGACACACTGTATTGTCTCAACTCAGCTTTTGAGAAGTATTACCTACAGTCAGTCAGTCTTACAGTCAGTCTATAGATATCTTCTAAATTATATGTTAATCATTTAGCTTATTTTAAGAAGCTAGTAGAAGACAGCATGCTTTATTTTAGCATTTTTGTCACTATTACTTTTACATTCGTATCAGAAGCACCTACCACTTCTGAGTTGAAAAGATCACCGCTGCCCAGGAGACACCCAAAGAGGCTTCTTTCAGTCCCAGTTATTTTCCCACTGAAGTGGTAACTATTTATCTACTTGCATTTGCATCTTTTCAGACTGCTAGTGAGCAAGAGTTAGGGCAAACTGATAGGAGCTCATTCCGTCACATGGCTCACTCTCGGGGTTTTGAAATTCTGAGTTGGCAACCTCTCAGTGGTCTTTTGAGTCAGCATCCTAACCACAGGAGTCATTGTGGTCCCTTATTTCTACTACAAAAACACTAGAGCAAAGGGTGAGAATGAAAGCCCTTCATGGCTTAGGGGCGGGGTACCTTCGAGACCGCCTTCTGCCGCCGTATGCTTCCCAGCGCCCGGTGAG
>JANHGC010002005.1:119455-130396 GCA_027560395.1 Boaedon fuliginosus
AGTGCTGTACCCAGGCCTGAACCCAGACTGCAAGGGATCCAGATAATCAGCTTCATCCAAGGTATGGAGGAGTTGGAGCACCACCACCTTCTCAACAACCTTCCCTAAAAAGGTACCGCTACCAATTAGTGATTATGCAGTCCCCGGTAATGGCTAATCCCATGGCTCCCGCCATATCTGCCCCTCCCAGTCACCACTGTGATTGGCTGTCCTCAGGCTCCTCCACGGATGCAGCCCATCCCTGTCTTATCTCAACCACCATATCCAGCCGGCGGGAATCCCACCCCTCAACACACTCTCTCACTACTCACATTCTATTTAACTAAAATTATATTAAATTCATATCAAATTTAAAAGACATAAAAATTTAACTAACAGTATAAAACAACATATAATATACAATAAAAATGTAGGCTCTCTAGTTCATAAGTACTAAAAACCTGGGACAATATATACAGGACAACAATAATGGAGAAGAGAGTGGCGGATAAAAACGGGAATTAGATCATTCAATATGGTAAAAGTGCAATGTTTCTGGAGTCAGTTCACCCTACTCAGTCCATTTCAGGAGGGCACAGCAAGAGGAAGAGAAGCCAGTCAGTTCCGCTAAGATAGTCTAAGATAATCCCCTTAAAAAGGATCGTTGCCCAAGTCCTCGTCCACATCCTTCCCTCTGGCGCCCAGCTGGTAAGGGCGTCCAGACTTCCAGGCAGTCATTTCCCATGCCTCAGCAGCAGTCTATGCTGAGCCAAGTCCTGCCCGGCTCGGCAGGCTTGCCAGAACTTCCGGCCCCAACCACGTTCTTCCTATCCTTGGCTGCTGAATGCTGAATGCCTGGGCAAGCCAAAATGCTGTCAACCCCATGCCAACCCCATGCGGTCAACCTCCAGGGCTCTCCGGAATCCTCCAGCCGCACTCCAGACACCTTTGTGGCCAACGATTGTCAAAACTGGATCCCAGGAGCCTCCACAAGGCAGAACCTCGCCAAGCAGAGCAGCAGCGACAACGAGGACCGTGGGGCTGGCAACTATCCAACTCGTGAGGACCGCCGGGTCTGCCATGATCTTCCTTGCGGCCCCAGTTCCAGGGGCAGGTAGGAGACAGAAGTTGTTAAAAACTGCCTTTGAAGTGCCTCAGTGCCTCTACCATGCTCCCTAATACCTCCGCCACACTGTCCCTCTCCAGCCTGCTATATCGACCCAGGGAGAGACAGAAAATTTTCGGAGGGGAAGGGCATATCCATGGCGGAATCGCTCCTCACATCCACCTCGGTTGCCATCTTGACTCCTCTTCACATTTTGTGTGCCTGTATGACATTACTTAGATTCATTTAATAAAATGATTCATGCTGTGGAGATGACATAATTTACTTCAACAAAGATGCCCCCTTTCTTAACCTTTTCCCCAACACTGGACAAAGTACTTCCCCCTTGGGTGGCTTCAAGATTTTCCATATTGTTTGCCAACGTTGCCTAGCTGGTAAGCTCTGCAAGGCTGGCAAACTCAGAATACAAGAAACCCTTGGATTTCTGGAAATAATTTTATTGCTAGTAGAGTAACATAACAGGATCTTGAAAGCTTGTCAAAGAAATTTTATGTAGACAAACACCAATTAGAATACCTTATTCCAGAGGAGTGGACCAATATCCTGGACCACAGGAAAATAAAAAAGGGTGTTGGGGTGTTGAGGTGAGAACCAGAGGATCTCCAATATTGGCTGTTGTTTTGTAGAAACAGATCTTCACATAATTTCAAAAGCAACACCATAGGCTAGTTATTATCTAGATCAGTATTTCTCAACATTGGCAACTTTAAGATGGGCGGAACCAACTCGCAAAATTCTCCAATCTGCTATGGTGGCTGGGGAATTCTGGGAGTTGAAATCCCAGAAATCTTAAACTTGCCAGGGTTGAGAAACAATTACTATTGTTATATAATTCATTGCTTTAAGAAGGTGTCATGAAACCACAAAATGAAGTATTTGATGTTTATCCTAATCCATAAGTGAGCTCACCAGATACATCATTTGAAAGCTTGCCTTTAAGGACAAAGCTACCAATCAGATCAATAAAGCTAAACATAATCCAATGATATTTCCAATACTGTCATTGGAGCTCTATATCTATAATGGATCAAGTAGATTATACCTGGATTACACTAACAGAAAATTTCATAAAGAAGGCTTTTTTTAGAGCACATCCTAGTGTTAAATCCCTTTTGATACTGAGATCATAATTGGGGAAGGTATTTACTAAATGTGTGATAAATATTTCCAGATTATGGAATTGCATTTTCATAGTAGCTTTCAGATGAATGAAGGCAAATATGAAAGCAGCCGGCTAAAAATTGCTAATAAAGAGTCAAAGTTACAGCATAATGACTCAAATCATGTTGAATAACCTGAGTCACTAGCTTCGTAGAAAAAAAAGCATACAACTTCTCCTTTGGATCTCCCTGATCTCCTTTTCTTAACACCATGAGAACAGTTCAATTAAAAGGAAGTAAGGCTACAAATGTTAATACTATTGTAATATATGCCCTGATATAAAAGAATGAAAAAAATGAGGAATATAATTAATAAAAGCAGTTCAGCATAAACTGAGTAGTTTTCACTGTTGCTGTTGGTAAAACAGTATTCCAATATATCAGTTTTAACTTAAAGTCCCATTTAATTTTAAATCCATGCTTATTTCATTTTATTTTATAAAGATATATATAAGGTTATGCCGACTTTATGAGGTTGCAGGGAAATAAAAATTATGCTGTATTGAATAGCAGTCTCCCCGCCCCCCCTTTGGGCAGGGTTCCAGAGCGGGAGAGAGTGCAAAGAATACAAATCACGATCAGACTTTTATACACTTTTGACCCCGTGATCAAAGAGGATCTAGTGACGTTAGAACCCTCCTTCTCTGGCATACACAAATTCAACTAACTTATGGATGTGAAAACATATTTTTTGTAAACAACCGGTTTGAGAACTAGATAAGAATGCTGTCTCATAGTGATCTCCTTTCCTCCTATCATCCGGAACCATGTGGCTTCTCCCTCCCAAGGTGCAAAATTCTTTAAAGCACTCTGGCCCCAGCAAGAATAATAAAAGTAAAAGATAACTATTACAAAGAATACAGTTGTCATACACATTGGTAAGAAAAGTAATAGATAACTATGGGATATATGCATATAGGTATTAAAAGTGAGGATTAATCATCTAAAGAAATAAAAGATAAGTCATCGAACGTTTTTTCCTTCCTTCACCCCTGTCCTTCTCCTTAGACGAGAAGCCAAAGTAAAACTCTTAATGTCAGCCTGCCCTCCTACTGGTGATAAGCTTCCTGGCACATGTGCATAATGAATTGTTTTCCTTTTTACCCTGCGAGTTGTGGATTGAGGGTCACTAGTTAAGATAGTGTGCCCTGCAGGAGTTTTCTGCTCATCTTTATCTTTCCAAGGGGAAAAGGTGGGGGTTGACCCACAGCCTTGATCTGGAGGCTTTTTGGCTTTTAGCTTTTGGCTTCTTCCTTATATGGTAGTTCCTTCCTAATTAATTAAGTAAATCACTATATTCCTAATTAATCAAATCACCATGTCCCTTGTACTTATTTTCACTTTCTTTAACATATGGAACTTTTGTATGCAATTTTGCCTTAACTCCAAACTGTTATTTGCAAAGAAACCATTTTTAAATGCAAATTTTCTTGATTGTGTTTTGTTACATAAATTCCTGGTACTTCTCTGAAATAAATTTTCACAGTTTAATATAGCCTGTAATTATAATTTCTATTTTTTTAAATGCAGTTTTTTAAAAAAGGTTATTTTCTAGATGCATCTCTCACAATGTTTAAAGTGTATTCTTAAAAATGTTTACACAGAATAGGAAGAATGCTAATGTATTTTGCTTATTTTGTTAGTCCTTGCTATATTAATTTCTATAATATATAGAATATATATATTAATTTCTATCTTTTAAATGTAAGATTTTTCTAGGATTACTGGCAGTTTTTAAAAATCTATTTTAAAAACAGCAGGAATGGAAAAATGAAACTCTTCTGTGTACAAAGGCTATAGTCTTTCCTTGAACATTATAGAGACAGGAAAATATGCAATAAGCACTGTTCTATAATTTGGCATCATTATGCCTCTCATTTCCAGTTATTTTTTTAAATGACATACTTAGCATGTAACAGTCTAGTAGATCCCTGATTATAATTACAGAATTTATTAAAATGTATCCTGCTGATTTCTAGACAAAGGCAGTGAAACATGCAAATACACTTGCTTTTAATTAAACCAATGAGGTAATATTTTGGTCTTTATCTCAAGACAGTTCCTCACTGAGGATATTTTGCTATTGCTCAAAACCAACAAGAAATCATGAAATATATTAAAATACACATTTGATTAATTATTTTGGTGAATATCCTGCAGAACGTATAATCCAAATGGATTGTTATTTAATGTTAATTCATGTTATTCTATTATCATGAGGAAAGGGATTGATGATTTCACATCTCAAAATCTATTCATAAAAAATTTATTCTGAAAATAAACATTATTAATCATAGAATTGAATTCAGATGTTTCAGAGCCAGACTTTTGAGTAATAGCTGTAATCCTTTGGACAAGGACTCTGACATTCTAATGGCTCTGAAAACCATCTCTACAGCATGCTAGAACCAAGTCAGTGAGAAAACTATGCATTGAACATGTCCCCCAAAGCCAATTTAATCCCTGTTAAGCTCCACATTTTTATCAGTAACATAGCAGGAAAATACAACATGTTTTGGCATATTTGGCTAGGCCTATTTGTGTCAGATAAATTTAGCTGGTAGACTAAAATACATATTGAAACATATGTAGCCAAGCTAAAGGAAGATGGAAGATTTGATCCACATCTGGATCAATACATCACAAAACACAGCAGGCTAGCAGAAGGGATGTCTATTGACTAAATCCAACTTGAGTTATTCCAGGGGATCTAACAACTGGATTGAAAACACAGCTCTGCTGTCATGGCTACACAGTGCTGTATGTCAAGCATTGCATTTAAATTTTAAAAATTCAGAAACAGAGAAAGATGGATTAAACTCAGTGAATAATATAGCACTTGTGCCTCTTGAGATGGAAAAGCATTTTGTGTAGTCTGCTAGGATGCATTTGACCTCATACATATTAGACTTGTTACAATGAGAAAATGTGATTTATTGCAGGGGTTAGTTCCTTGTATTCACACTTGAGAAAAATGCTCATGCATACTGGCTTCAAATGATAATGTGATCATTGTCTCCGAATACTAGATTATGTCAGCAGCTGTGCCCTCAGCCCATATTTATTCCACTATACTCCTTCAGTTTTCTCGCAATAGTGGGATGCATGTTTTCTTTTGCTTTCTTCTGATTCTCTTTTTGTTTATTCGTGAAAGATTTATGGAAGCCTAGATAGTTTGATTTCATTATGTGCCATCAAGCATCTTTAGTTTTGCAGTTTCTTGGCATATGCATAACAGAGAACAGTGCTTCCTTGGTGATCTTCCTATTTCACCCAACATTTTATACCAGGAATGTTTTACTTTAATAGCTGATCACCCTAAAATGATGATAGACAAATCTGTCAGTTTCAATTTTCCTTACACCTGATATTTTTAAAAAACAAAACTCCAATATTTTCTGACCTATTAACAAAAAAAAAAAAAAAAAAGGGTAAACTTCAGTATGATAGTTTGTCAGATAGGAGAGGACAAAATAGGCTCGTCTTTTTTGTATGCATGTTGTTCCATTGTATCAAAGTTAAATTTTTCAAATAAAATGGAAGAAATCTTCCTCCTGGAGGCATACCATGTGAATGAAAATGACAAAGCCCTCTGTATGTGTGTGTTTGTCAACAATGTCAAGGTGATGGGCCATGTCTATCCAATCAAAACTCCTCCTTTTCACATGTGTCACATGTCTCTGAAAACTAGCCACAATATACTTTAATTTCAATCTTTCTAGCATATATCTGTTCAGCATTATGTTCATTGTTCCCTCATTTTTCAGTCTTCCCAATTTTCAGAGCTAAATTATGAGGCCAGAAAAGACTTCTTTTAAAAGAACATTTTCATACAACAAACAACTACCAGTTAAGCTTTGAAGTTGACTCTCCTACAATATTTGTTTCCAATCTTTCTAGTGAGTAAACCAATTCATTATTTCTTCTCTGTTTTAGGAAAACAATTAATTCCTAATTCTTGAAAACATAAATTTACAAGTGGCTTTTTTGCTGCATCCCAATAACTTTATTTAGGACAAGGGCAAATTCCATATTAAATAGAACTTATTCTGAACCTATTAATTTTAATGAAGCTGGTTATCTTGGCTTGTGTCTGAAAATAGCTTCAAAGAATATTCAGACTAAAAACATATTTTCTTTTAATGCAGCGCTTCTTTGAAGGTTGCAAAATTGTAAGTGTTAGAGAGATGCCTTTGTTGTACCTTGGATAGATTCATGTTTTTTTCCCCACCAGAAGATATGATAGAAATGAAGAAAAATAGAAAATATCAGAGATTAGTTTATCAAGACAGAGCAGGATTATATCACTAAGCATTAAATACAATTATTATGGTTGGTTGCACTGTCAGCTAGATATTTAGACTGGAAGCGGCTTTATCCATCTATTGAGTCCTTCCCAAGGACTTTGACTAGGCAGATGTTGTTGTTAAAGTTATTATCACAGGATGAAAGTTGGTTAAAGTAAAGTTGCGTTTTACCATTGACTGATAGTAATGTTATCATTGTCAACGATGTTCAAGTGGAACTCCAGATGTTTTGGGATTGTATCCAAGGCACCTGTTACTACTGTTACTATCTTTGGTTTCTTTTGTCACAATCTGCCTCAAGTTCCCCTTGACTGGGGAAGAGAGGTGGGGTATAAATCTAATAAAATAAATAAATAAATAAATCATTCTATTTCTATTTGCAAGTCTTTCATTTTGGGATTTTCTCCAGTTCTTTTCCCGTTGTTTATTTCCAGGTAAAAACACAACTCCTATCTAGACTTTTTTTAAACCTTTCTTACCAACAAATGTTAAATCTGGGGTGTTAAGTAGCAGATGCTTATTTGTTTGAATTCTGAAATTTTAGGACACTTTTTAGGTTTTTATTTTCTGTTATTTTGCCTATTTATAGTCCTACCAGTTCTTACTTATAAGAAACTGGCATTTCTTGCAGTTATTTTCATGGACTATTGTTGTGACTTTGCTATTGCACTGTTTGTGGTCAGTCTGTGTAATCTTCAAATTAAGTCATCTATTTTTTCTTCAGTTTCTTTGCAGTGACAGCACTTGAGCTATCTGTTGTGGTCTTCTAGATTCTGGCTTTGTATCCATTTGTTCTTAAGGCTTGGTATTGTGCAACCAGAATTAGGCCTTCTGTCTCTTTCTTCAATTGTCCTATTCTTAGCCATTGCCAGGTCTGCACTTGCTAATTATTTTGAGTGTACTAGCCATACCATGTCTCTTTTGGCCAGTAGTTCTTATTAATTATTATAATATTATTCTAGCATTATACATTTTATAATAAATATGATATTATTGATGTTATTAGCATTATTATCTTGGTAAGATATTATTGAATTCATAGTTCAAGGCTGCAGAAGATTTAATAATTCAAGTCCTAATCAAGAATGATTAAAGAATGATTAAATTTTTGTCTGAGGATACAGGCAGTTCACAAGCATGATATCTTTTCCTTTGGTAAAAGTAGGGTGTTTAGGTTTGATAAATTCAAAATTTCCAGACACCGAGAAAGTCCCCAGGTATTGAACCAAGGGTTCTGGTTATAATTAGTATAACAATGGATTTCTTTTTCATAAATGTTCAACTTCAAATAGGAAGTACCAGTATTTTAATTTTTTTAATTGCTTTTCTTCAATCCTAGTATCACCCCGTGGTATAATGGTATGTAAGAAAGATCTTGAGGGATGAGGGGAAGAGATGTTTCCTAGGAATTAATCAGACAGAAGGGCAGTGGCTTTATGGTCAGAGGAAGAAACTTCAGAAGAGCCTGCTCTTATTGATCAAGTGGTTAAAAGTGGAAGTGGAAGAAAATATGGAGGGTTTTTTTATTATAACAATATAAAGATTAGGTATGGAGGAGCCAAAGATGATGATGTTTAAAGATTAATGAAATTAAGAAAGATAGATTTTGGGAGAAAAGAATTACCACTTGTGCTATTGTAATTGAAGCAGATATGACTGATTGCTTATATCTAGATATGTCTCAAATTTAGAAAAAGAAAAAAGTGTGATTGTTCACATCTTAAACTAAATTAATGGAATCATAATTAGACCCTTTTGTATATGGATGAAATATTATTAAATAGAAATGAATATGATATTATCAACTTTTATATTTAAAAATCCCCATTGTTTAAGGTAGAATGTATATGGAAGGAAGATAAGTAAAAATTGATGGAAATTATAGACCGATCTCATTATTACACACCGATTACAAGATTTTCACCGCTATATTGGCAAGCAGACTAAAAAGAATATTGAATGAACTAATACATCTGGATCAAAATGGGTTCTTACCTTGCAAGGAAATAAAAAAACAACTTAAGAATGATAATGAACAAATTAGAGTACTATGAGGTGCATTCAGAAAAGCAATTGGCCCTGGTATTTTTTGATGCCAGTAAAGCATTTGATAATGTGAATTGGAAATTCTTATTCCACTAAATGAGGCATATGAATTTCAGTGAAAATATAATAAGTGCAATTCAGGAAATATACACAAATCAGTGTGCAAAAATATTAATTAATGGGGAAGAATCCAAATTTGTAGAAATAAGGAAGGGAACAAGACAGGGATGCCCAATGTCTCCACTACTCTTTATCTTGACATTAGAGACACTGTTACATCAAATGAGGAGAGACCAACAAATAAAAGGTTTAGAAATTAAGAAAGAACAATATAAAACCCAAGCGTTCGCAGACGATATGGTGTTCATAATGGAGGAACCGTTTAAAACGGGGAAAAATTGTTAAAGAAAATTGAAGAATTCGGACAGATGACTGCATTAAAAATAAAGATAAGACAAAAATTATGACAAAGAATATGAGTAAAGAAAACGGTGAGAGATTGGTGGAGTCATTGGGCATACAGACAAAATATCTCGGAATTTGGATAACTGCGAGATGCTCGCCAATTAAAGAAGACAATTACTATAAACTACTTCAACAAATAAAATTAAACTTAGAAAGATGGGGAAATAAACAACTATCTTTAATGGGCCGGATTGCAACTACGGATTGCAACTGATATATCTGTTTCAAACAATTCCAATTCATCTTATCAAAATATTTTTAGAGACTTAGAAAAAACAGTTTAGAAATTTATTTGTCAGGGGAAGAAGCCCAGAATAAAGTTAAAAATATTGCAAGAAACTAAGGAAAGAGGAGACTTTGGACTGCCTGACTGGGAGATGTACTACTAAGCAGCTGCCATGGTATGGATAAAGGATTGGATTATGTTGAATAATACCAGAATTTTGAAAATTAAAGGCCATGATTTACAACTAGGGTGGCATGCATTCTTGTGGAAAACTAATAAAACACAGGGATATTTTCATAGGCACCTCATTAGAAAATCACTTTTGACAATTTGGGAGAAAATAAAAAGGGAAGCCTATATGAAAATCCCTTGTTGGATATCAACAATTGAAGCCCTAATGTATCCGAACTTGCTGAATCTGAGTAAAATAGTAATCTATAAAGATTTATTAGATGAAAAAGGAAATCTGAAAACCAAACAGGAATTAGAATGTCAAGGAGTTAAAATGGACTGGTGGACATATACCCAAATTGAATCGAGATATAGAAATGATAAAAAGGAACATGATATATATCTAGAACTACAAGAATTTGACAAGATCATATTGAATAATGATAAAAACTTAATAAAAAAGGATATAACTATCTTTTAAAGTGGAATATGGAAGAGGAAATCATTAAAAATAACACGATTGCTTGGTCCAGAAACTTTGGATACTCAATTGACTTGGATAGGTGGCAAAAAATATGGACCAGGAACTATAAACGTACCATGGCAACAATATACAAAAACATTTGTATAAAATGTTTTACAGGTGGCATCTATCACCAGCCAGGCTGTCCAAAATGTATCCCCAAACCCAATCAAACTGTTGGAAATGCAACTTTATTCAGGGCACCTTCTACCACATGTGGTGGACCTGCCCCTTAGTGAAAACATACTGGAAAAGGGTTAAAAGATGGCTTCAAGAAATACTAGGCATCACAATTGATTTAAGACCAGAAATATTCTTATTGGGGATAGTACCAGAAGGACTCAAAGCAAAAGAAATACATTTAATTATACATATTACAATGGCAGTTAGATTAATATTCACACACAATTGGGAAAAAAAGGATCTACCAACAGATAGGAATCTAACTAACAAAATATTGAACTGAATATCTAGCAGAACTAGATAAACTTACAATGATCTTGAAGAATAAAGGGAAATCAGAGTTTTACAAAAGTTGGGAAAAGTGGTATGATTGGCTTGAAAAGAAAAAAGAAGTTAAGAATCAAAATAAATGTAGTAGTGTAATTAATAAAAGACATGAAAAGTAGAGTATTTGGGATACTATTAAACTGGTTATAAATGTAAATAATAGATGACTACTTAGAATTGCGAGTGGAGGAATAGTTATTGTTATTGTTGAATTGTTATTACTGTATATATTAGTGTAAATATTTAAATTTTAATAATAAACTCTTTTTAAAAATTGATGAAAGATTGAAAGAAAGAATGCTTCTTAAAGGTTTAAATCAAAATTTAATAAGGTAGATATAAAATAAGTATTATTTGTTGTAATAGTTACTACTGTCTGTATAAATTAAAAGGACTTGATTTATAGCTGGAAATGTCTCAAACATAGA
>JANHGC010002006.1:8633-19852 GCA_027560395.1 Boaedon fuliginosus
TCCTTCCTTCCTTCCTTCCTTCCTTCCTTCCTTCCTTCCTTCCTTCCTTCCTTCCTTCCTTCCTTCCTTCCTCCCCACTTTCTCTCCATTTCATTTCCCTCTTCCTTCTTTCCTTCTGTTTTCCTTTCTTCCCTCCCTTCCTCCCTCCTCATTTTCTCTCCATTTCATTTCCTTCCTTCCTTCCTTCCCTCTGTTTTCCTTTCTTCATCTCCTTCCCTCCCTTCCTCCCTCCCTTCTCATTTTCTCTCCCTCTGATTTCCTTCCTTCCTTCTTTCCCTCTGTTTTCTTTTGCACATCTCCTTCCTTCCTTCCTTCCCCTCCCTCCCCCCACTCATAATTTAGTCATCTCTTCCTCTGCAGAAAATAAAATACTGTAGATCTGGACTGACGCAAAATTTTCCCCTCTCTTAAGAGCTGACATCGTCTCTTGCAGATGTCTCTGTCTAAAGCCAAAAGCCGTATTTGTTTTATATTATTTTTATTTTTATTTTAAGGGCTCCTTAAGCAAGGGATGTGGTTTGGGTCTTAAGACTGCAAGGCAATAAAACAAAGCAGTGGGTTCCTCCCATCTTCCCCACAAGTGAATTCTATTATCTGGGATTCAGGAACATCCTGTAAAGTTGGATTTTAATATGTCTGCAGTATATGCTTGCAGTGGTTTTGGAAGAAACTTTCTATGAGTTTAGCCCCCTGAGATTAAATCGTAACAAGAATTGAAACGGGAATATATGTGACCAGTTTGCTTTCAAGGGAGGAAGAGAAGTAGATACTGGAAGAGATGGATGGATAGAAGGAGAGTTGGAGAGATAAATGGGTGGACAGATTAATAGATGAGAGGAATGGTGGAAGAGAGGAAGGAAGGAAGTAAAAAAGGAAAGAGAAGAAGGGGAGGGGGAAGGAAGGAAGGAGGAAGGGAAGGGAAGGAAGGAAGGAAGGAAGGAAGGAAAGGAAGGAAGGAAGGGAAGGAAGGAAGACAAAGATTTTAGGAGTCCAACCGAAGGGACCAGGCCATTTCCCTGCCCCTCCTTTCCCCAACTCCATTCTACCCGGGAGCCCGCCCCCCCCGTGCCCCCCGGTCCAGCACCCACCCACGCAGTAGCGCCCGTTGGGGGCCAGCACAAAGCCCAGCTTGCAAATGCACTTGAAGCTGCCGTCCTCATTGATACACATTCCGTTCAGGCACATGTTGGTCGTGGCACACTCGTCGTGATCTGCGGGGCAGAGGGCGAGAGAGACGTCAGAAGGGGGCAGGGGGCTGCCCTACGGACCACCACCACCACCACCACCACCACCACCCCTGGCTGATTTTGATGCCAGCCTAAACAAACTGAGGTTATTTTACTGTTTTGTTCTTGGCCTTCCTTCTTGCTTCTTGATAAAGAATGCATGTTGTTAGGATAGTGGGTTAATAGCCTAACTTATTGGGCTAGGAAATATAGAAACCAAGATGTGTTACTTATCTTAGAATGTATTCTGTTACTTTAAGGCAATGTGGTTTATGTTAAACCAGAGTATGGTAATTGCAATGTGCCCTGATTGGCTTGCTCTGTTAGCGATTTTCTTAAGAAGAGGCCTGAAACCCAGTTTACTCTTTCTCTCTCTGTTTTGGTTGGGTGGTTTGGCTTTGTGGCTGGGGGTTTGCTGTTAGTGAAGGAGTCTGCTGCTGTTGCGGCTCAACTGGACTGATTTAGGTGCATGACTCAAGACTGATGGTAAGAGGACGTCGCTTATCTGAATAACCTGGAAACGTCGTTGGCCTATCTATTCAACTGCTTGTGTATGATTTGGACTGTACTATTGGACTTTGAACTTGCTTATAGTAAAATAACTTTTTTACAACTCAGTGTATTCTGTGTAGTTATTTAGTCACTGTGTTACTCTTAGTTACTCTCAGGCTTCCAGTTGTCCACCCTTGATACATGAGGGTTCTCAAAGTTAACACATGTGTCCAAAGCAATGGAATAATTTCAAATCAATAAAGTAAACAGGGGTTCTTCCTCCCTCCTTCCCTCTTTCTCTATTTCCTCCTCCTTTTCCTCCTTATCTTCCCTTCCTTCCTCTTCCTCCATTGCCTTCCTCCCTCCCTCCATTTCCTCCCTCCTTTCATCTTTCTCCATTTCCTTCCTCTTTCTCCTGTCCCTACCTCTCTTCCCTTCCTTCCTTTCTCCATTTCCTTCCTTTCTCCCTCCCTCCTTTCAACTCATCCTCCATTGCCTTTCTTCATTTCCCGCCTTCTCTCTCTTTTCCCATCTTCCCTATTTCTCCATATCCTTCCTCCCTGTATCCATTTCCTCCTACCCTCCTTTCATCTCAGTCTCTATTGCCTGCCTCTTTCTGCTTTCCTTCCCTCTCTTCCCTTCCCTTCCTCTCTTTCTCCATTTCCTCCCTCCCTCCCTTCCTCTTTCTTTCTCTCTCTCTCTCACCAACAGAGCTGGATGCTGCAGCTGCCGGCAGGAGAGAAAGAGAAGCTTCCTTCTCTCACACTGGCTGCTGTTTCCCCTCCCCATTAGAGAGGATTCCTGGCTTAATAGGGAAATGAGAAAGGTGGTATTTACCCATTCTCCGAATCACTTAAAAACATCCCCACCAGTTCCTGTGAACCGGGCCGAACCGGTTGAATACCACACCTGATCTGCATGGTCCCCGTGCTCTAACGCCACTGTAGAACTAACATGTCCCCCGTCCTTTATTTCTTCTAGAGAGCAGCATGGAAGCGTCCTGCAGCCCTCGGTTAAGGATAACAGCGGCAGCCATGGCTCTCCGATCAGCGGGAAGCTGGAAGGGATCTTTTTCAGCTGCCACACCGAATTCAACACCGGAAAGCCCCCCCAAGATTCACCTTACGGAAGGTACAGGTTTGACATTGCAGCCGAGAAACTTTTCAACCCAAACACAAATTTGTACTTCGGGGACTTCTACTGCATGTACACGGCCTACCACTATGTCATTCTCGTCCTCGCCCCCGTCGGCTCGCTGGGGGACGAGTTCTGCAAGCAGCGCCTGCCTCAGCTGAACTTGCAGGACAACAAATTCCTGACCTGCACCGAAGAAGAAGGCGGGGTCATGGTTTACCACCATGCCCAGGATGTCATCTTGGAAGTGATTTACACTGACCCGGTCAACCTCTCCCTCGGCACAGTGGCCGAAATCACCGGCCACCAACTCATGAGCTTGTCCACTGCCAATGCCAAGAAAGACCCAAGCTGCAAGACATGTAACATCAGTGTGGGACGCTAATTTCCACCTCCACCCTCCTTAGGACCCTCCTCCGTTGCCTACGCCCTCTCTCCGCCCTCCACACCAGACGCATGACGAACGCCCTCCTTCCCAGAAGCAAGACCCAGTGGCCCAGTTCTTCAACAGTCCCCCCTCTGAGCAGAGCTACATGTTCCAGCCAAGCTAGGGCAGCAGCCCCCTCAATGGCATCTGGTGATGTACCTTACTCCCCTTCTGCCCTACAGCATCGAAGCCGAGCATGCTGGCCGTTGTACCTTCAGCTTATGTACTTTCCCTGTTCCGGCTGGATGCTGCCGGCGGGGACACAGGGTGGGATGGCCTCGCCGTGCCAATCAGTGGGTCCCCGTGCCACGGGGAGAAAGGAAAGGAGCTCCACGCGGAGACAGTATTACCTGCAGCCGCTCTGTGTAGCATGTAGTTCTGCCCCTTGGCATTTCCCACGTCCCTTCCTTCCCGACACCACCACTGCTTTCAACTCTTCGAAATCTTGAGGGTATCTTAATTTTCTTCCCCCTCCGCCCCCAGCCACCATTTAGACATCTAGGTGCTGCAATCGGTGTTAATTTGTCCCTCCTCTCTCTCCATACTGCCAAATGTAACGAATCTATATAAAACAAGCTTGAGTAAAATAAAAGTTCCTGGCTTGTAAATGGTGTGTTAAATATGCATTCCTTTTAACCTACTGAACAACTTTTAACTGGAATATTTCTAAACAGCATGAACAGATGTAACAGCAGCATGATTAACCTCTCACAAGCCTAGGAGACAAACAAACAAACAAAAAATAATAATATGTCAGCACCTCCAAGTTGTCGTTCGACAGTGTTATTTATGTTATTTATATGCGCTAACCAACAAATGGAAGACCTGTGTTTTTCATCATAATAGAAAAATATTTTATTTGTACCGCTGTATAAAATATTATACAATCATATAGAATATATAGATGGCATTTTAATAGCAACTGTACACATGTCATGACAGCATTTTCCCTTATCAAAGATGTAGTTTGTAAACTTCAAATACTTGTGTATCTGTTTCCTGTTGCTCTCTGACATGAGTTTTAATTAAAACAGATTTATGAAGGAGACCCTTCTGGTTCACTTATAAATGATGCAGCCAACGACACGGAAACATCGAATTGCCATAGAAACGAACCAACATACAAACAAACAAAACCCCAAAAATCCACTTGGGTTTTAGTCATGGGACCTTTCGCAAATCATTAAAAGATTCCTCTCCCACCCCCCTTTTATTTATTTTTTTCATTTTATTTTTAGAAATCATGCTTCAACTTTTACACACAGCGGCCTACGGACGAGGTTGGTGGACAATGGGATTCATCAGTAGACCTTTTTGCATGAAGCTCTGGTTCTCGGAGAGCTACTGTATCTCCCTGGGCTTCCTCACCATGCCTGATGTGGTGAAATCACCGCCCTCCACACACGGACATCTCACCTGGTCCTGTCCTTGCCCACATCTCTCTTCCCACCTCTGTGGGGATCCTCCTTCATCCCTGTGCCAGGGTGACAAGAAGACCAAGGGCTCTGCCTCTCCTTTTTGTCACGTCGTTACCAAAAAAGATGAACCCCCCAAAGGCTAAAGAAGAGTATCCATCTCTTCTTGGAGCCTCCTCTGAATCTGGTTGTCGTTAAACCTGCGTTTTTGGGGAAATCTCCTGATTGTCCACCCCAGACTCAATCGTGCTCCTCTTTTAAGCTGTGAGAATAACCCGCTTATAAAGTCTATTCCTTTTTAACCTCAAGATGGCAGAAACCCAGCCTTCTATGCGTTATATATATATATTCTAGCCTATAGTCAACCAAATTACGGTAGAAAAACAGTATAACCCAACCATCCGCCATTCATAACCATGACACTTAGGTTAAATATCGGCATACGTCATAATGCAATAAAACTATTATCACTACAACAGAGTACCTGGACGATCATCACACGTGAAGTACTACGATCCTACAAAGTGCATGCTTTCAAACAAGCTTTGGTAATCATAAAAAGCAACATTTTTATAGTATTGTGCTACAGAAAAAGTGCTACACAAATAAAAAGATTAGAATGGACCACCAAGTAGTGTGTTTCATTTTGGTTACTGTCAAACCAAGTCCTGGAGGTTACTCTCGAAGAGAATGGAGTAGTTTACGACTCCTTATCCTGAAATGTATTAGCTACTCTTTCCTGTTTAAGGATTTCCCTCCATCCATAAATGCCTAATCTTCTTAAAAACGGTGCCTTTTCGAAAGAAATGGATTTTTCACTCCTTAATTTCCGCACTAAACAGAACCATTTTAGCCCGTGACTTTTTCCTGATTAATTTGCATTCCTTTTGAATTCGCCCCCTCGTTGTTTGGTGGTGCGTGGAAAGGTCAAAACGGAAATGCTACAAGAATTAAAAAATGAGAGGAGTGTTCGGCCTTATCCCTGTTAATCTGATTTAAAACGTCTTGGGGCCGAGAGCGATCAGAAACCAACAAGCTGCTATGTGCTACGGTCTTCGTTTTTGTCCCACGATAGCCTCACCAAACCTTCCCAGTCCTCAAACGGACTTTTAAACTCCTTTTACAAAACCTTTCCTACTACCTCGGTACTTGTTGTATGTCCCTTACCAGTGGTGGGATTCAAATTTTTTTTACTACCGGTTCTATGGGCGTGGCTTTGTGGGCGTGGCTATGCAGACATGTGACTGGGTGGGCCGCTGTACCCCCTCCCTCACAGGGCGCGTGGTGACTCCTGGAAGGGGCGGGTAGGGGAGAGACCAACCAGAGGTGATATTTGCCAATTCTCTGAACCAATCAAAATTATCGCTACCGGTTCTCACGAACCAGTCAGAACCGGCTGAATACCTCCTCTGTTCCTTACCATAGTCATTCCTTTGGTGAATGATTTTTTTTTTCCACAGATATGAGATAGGAAAACTCCTGTGTCGACTGCATTTATTTATTTATTTTACCTCCTGGCATAAATACATTATTATTCTCGAAAGGGATGCCACGTTAACTCTGACCTGTGAAGCACTTATCTTTCCTATTCCTAAAATAAACAAAACGCTGGATATTGGTGTCCCTCAAGCAGAGTCCCACCAGATCCCCCTCTCGTTTTAACATTTAGTTCAGAAAGGGTATACAGCCGAACAATTATCTGTATCATTTTCGGTCTTTGGTTCCCTTGGGGAGGCTACTTTATCCAATGACTCTGGATGTGATCAGCGGCCACGTCATCCTGTTGGCTGTGGCAGCCCAGGTGTTTCTGTTGAGCTCGCGAGCAAAGCGAGCGTCACAACATTGAATCAGAAAACCAAACAAATGGACCCCTCAGGAGAAATAAGGTCCAGAACCACAACGAAGGACAATGAAAACGAGAACAACCACGTCAACGTATCTTCCCACTGAGCGTGGAAAGCCGGTAAACCGACATAAACACCCTGCAGGATTTAGGCTCTATAGCCCCCTCGAAAGGTTTGACTGATCGGGAGCATTTAGCTCGTGAGGGTGAATCTCTCCTGCTGTTGCGTTCAGCCACATTACAATCTAAGTCCCGAGAAACTGACAACACCCGCGTCACACAAACCATCCCAAGAAGGGGGGAGCTTCCCACGTTAAGACAGTCAACGTTGCTGCCTCCTAAAAGCTGCTTTGCTGCAGGACGTTAAAATAATGGGATACGTGCACTTCTGTTCTGTTCTTAGCGGCGTTCTCGTCTTCAGCACCTCTCCAGGTATGAGTTTCTCCTCAAAGGATTCTCGCCCAAAGATGGGGAGTTCTGGAAAGTGAACGTATCTGGGATAAGGAGGGGACGCATTTAGTGACGACTGTATACAGTGGAACCTCGGGTCAATGGTCACAATTCGTTCCGTAACGTTGGTTGTGAACCAAGTTGGTTGTGAACCGAAGCAAATTTTTCCCGTTGGGTTGTACGGAAATACAATCGAGCCGTTCCAGACCCCTACGAACTTTACGGGTTTTTTTTTTAAAAGACTTTGATGCACACAAATACAGCGCTGCAGTTAAATATGCCACAGAACGCACCGTGTAACAGGAAAACCCTTTCAATACAAACACTGAGAAAACCATGAACAACCGAGAAAACCGTTCTGCCGGTCGATTCTGAGCGAGAGAGAGGCAGCTGTTTTGCGGAGAGAGCTCGCCTCCGCGATGGAAGGACGCTCTCCCTCAGGTGTTTTCCCCCTTGAGATTTCTTCGTCCTCAGGGAGCTTGGTTGCAAACCGAGGATCTGTTCATGAACCGAGTCGAATGTTTAGCTGATTTTTTTTGGGTTGCGAACCGATTCGGTTGTAAACAGAAGCGTTTGTGAACCGAGGTCCCACTGTATATGACTTTATCGCGTCTATACCTTTAGTCCACATTGTTTTCTAGTTGATTATAATTAGTTATGGGTACCAAGACACATTTTAAGGCACAGATCTACATTTCCAGAGATAACTCTGCACAGGTATCTTCTCAATATCTTGGTCTGCAATTGTCATAGTCTTTAGGGATGATTGTGTTCAATGCAACCCATCATCAAGGATGGGGAAGATTGTGATAGGCAAGTCACAAGCTTGAAACTTTGGATTCATACCTAAAATAGCCCCACTGACATGCTTAATACAGTGGTTAACCCCGCCCAAACTTTGCCCTTCCATATCTGGGTGACCTTCTCCTAAAGTAACATCAAAGGATAGCCCTGAGCCATTACAAAGCAGCCAATAACTCAACTATTCCCAATTATAAAGGGAGTGGCATGCATGCCCGACATGCCCAATGCCAAACCAGAACCAAATTTACTACAGCTGGGGAAGGGATGAACCTTCCCAACTTGCAGGGATAGCTTTAAGACTCCCACCAACCCCTTCTCCCGCCAACCTTCCTGCTTCTATGGAGCCCCGGCACCTGGAACAGGATGTGGTCACAGAGCTGGCCTTGGAGAGGATAGACCGAAGGGATGGGTAGAAAAACAATGGGTTTAGCCTGGGAAACGGACTGATTCTTCCCTATTTCACTAGGGTGCATGAAAAGGGAAAGGAAAACTCAGTCAAAATTCTCTCTCTCTCTCTCTCTCTCTCCCTCCCTTCCTCCCTCTCTCCCTCCCCCGCCCCAAAGGGCGGATCCAGTCAGACTTGAAGTCTGCCTCCTGACCTGTTCAGCCTCAAAGGACTGGCACACGGGCACGTGGCTGGCAACTGGCAAGTATTATCACTCCCATGCTTCACTTCCATCTCTGGCTTCCCAAGGAGGAGGAACAGAGCTCTCTACACAGGGTCCCCTTCCCCACTGTGGCAACCTGGGGCTTCTGGAATCCTTTTTCAATTGCTCCTTTCCTGCGGTCAATTTTCAGGGCCAGGAGGAGAGAAAACAGAAGAAGAACTTGCATGCAGAAGGACAAGGAAGGGACAATATGGGAGGGGAAGAGGAAAAGTCCATATTCCACGTACCCCAAGCAGGATCTTCTAAACCACAGGCGAGAATCCACAGTATACTCCTTCATACGGCATTAGATCCCCTCTTATAGAGCAGGCGGGGCTGGTGGGATTTGGTTCCCACAAGCTTCCCACCGGCACCTTAAACCCAAAGGAGCATGGGTCCTTCTTGGTTTTATGGGACAGATGGGGAGGTATGGTTTCCCCAAATCCTGGCTCTGGGATGGAAGGGAATTCATCAGCACACCTACATGTGCACTTAAACTCACACACAAATGCAAATGTATTTTAGACCTCTCCCTGCTGCCCCCCACTCCACATGATCGTGGATGCTGGATAAACTAGACTTCTAGTATTCGTGTTTCAGCAGAGTGGCTTCTATGATAAAGCTCGGACCAACTTTATAAAGTCAGAAAGGAGCGTTGAAGTGTCCACGAGAGAAATTGGTCCACTTTTCACCACGTTTCCCCTACAAGCCCACGCCTGTACACTCGTAGTAGACATCACAATGCAAACCGAAGAGAACCCCAGCCCAAGGTAGTTGTACACTTTGTGCAAATTCAGGAAGCCAGGCTAATCTAGTTAGCTGCCTGCAGAGTCAATAGTTCAGAAGATAACCTGTTCCTTCATTATGAAAGAGTACAATAACCCATCCAGCTGTTTTCCAAAGGATGCCCTCCCTGTCTGAATCAAAGATTCCCGTTCCCAAGTGCTTCTCCACCGCTACCACAGCTTGGATCGAACATTCTATGTGTCTTTGCAGCATGCAGAACCTTATCCAGAGTACGTGAGTGCCAGAGCAGGACAAGGCTACCTTGGGAAGGAGACCTCTCTTGAACATCAATCGACCCAAGGTTTAACAAAAGCGTAAAGATGACTTTCCAATTGCTGGGCTTCTCCTCAAAAGGCATTAATCCACCCAATTCCTGTTTAAGAAAAGTCAGAAGTGGTAAAAACACACAGAACGCAGATATGCTGATGTCCTCAACGGAGAGGGAAATTGCAATATAAACACTTTCAGCTGGATGAACCACAAAACCGGTCCAGCTTCGGCAGCAACCTCGCACGCAAAATTCTCCCGACGGCAAGCTGAAATCTGCAAACAACGGCATTTTCCCCCACCCCCCAAAAAATGTCCTTCAACGCGCACAGAACAACAATTCGCCCACCCTTTTTTAAAAATTATTGCATAATTTAGTCCTGGGGACTGAGAACTAACTGGTCTCGTAGCCCAAATGCTCCCTACTGGCCCTTGAATATATATATATATATATATATTTGTAAGAATGATTGTGAGGATTTCACTAAGCATTGCTCGTGTCTTTGCACCAAAAGCACCAGATGCTGCTGCTGCCTTATTTACCAAAAAAAAGAGAAAGGAAGATGGAGAAGATTCTCAACAGCCAAACTCTGTACTTTAGCACCATGTATTCTGATCTGCAACTGCAATTTGGGTGACTAACCCACGTTACATCGTTCGTGACATCCTGATGAGTAGGACATCGTGACGGCTTCCATCGGATGTCAACGCTTGGTGTCGCTCCTCGTAGTGGGATTATGGCATTCTTGGCCCAAAAGTGGTGAGAGGCAGGCAGTAGGGGGAGGATACCAAGGTTCCTGAATTGGCCCTTTCACAAGATTCCCGAATCTTGGGGGGGGGGAAATCATCTCCCTGATCCCCTACAAATCTCACGAGATTTCAAGGCCAGAAGGGCGAAAAATCTCAGGAGAGACTTGTCACATGTTGTGGCTCTTGGTAAGATTGCTGGAATATCTCAGGCATAGGGGAGGTTGTGCAATTGATTTTGAAGGGTTAATTGAACGGGGATTTCGTAATTCTGAGATTTTGCCCTTCAAGGATTCACAACTCTGGACGTACCGACAAAGCTCATACACACATAGAGGCTTCCCTCGAGGGAGGGAAACCTTGCTTACTCCTTTGCCCTTCCAATGTTTTGAGCATCGTTGTTCAAAGGATGGTGGTCGGAGAGGTTGGATACCTGGTATCCAAAACATGTTTCAGCAGAGCTTTAGGATTCCCAAGCCATCTTCTTGAAATTGCATAGGGCTGCTGTTTCCCTTTAGCTCAGCATCAGGCTAATGTCCAGGCCGAAACAGATTCTGGAAATAGGAGAGGATTCACAGGGAAGAGCCTGTCGTCCCTCCAGTGACTCCTTCCTTGTGCAATCTCCCGCCTGCTCCACGGCCTTTCTGCTGTGCTCACCTGAGCATCATCACCTTAAGGAAGCGCAAGAGCAAATCACTGGGCAGACAGAGCCAGGCGTTCTCGTTCCTCACATCAGGAAGTTTTACTGGCTTCAGATGGTTTTGGAGACGTCGTGTTTGCTGATGAGAACCTCCAGGAGGCGGAGTTTGGCCTTGATGTGCTTGTACTCCAAGTACTCCTCTGACATGGAGATCCGATCTTCCTTCTGCGGACTCCTGCAAAACAAGATGGGCATTTATTTACTTATTTGATTTACACACAGCCTCATTTCCCCGGTCAAAGGGAACTCGAGGTGGCTAACAACAATTAAAAATATAAAAC
>JANHGC010002009.1:14407-27555 GCA_027560395.1 Boaedon fuliginosus
TGAGAAATGGCTGCAAACCCAAACAACTGCGTTTGGAAATAAAATATGTTTTTATGTTCTTTGCCTTTTTCTTCTGAAAAAATTCTTAAAAAAGAAAAAGAAAGGTTGAGAAAAATATTGAGATCTGTGGAAGAATCCAGAGAAGAAAAAGTCTTAAATACCTCCTGTCTCAAACAAAGAGACAATTTTTTCCAAACTTCTTCTTGTTGTCATGTTATTTATTTTGTAATAGCAACAAAAATATACATTCAGTTGTTCCCTAACCATATACCACATTTTTCCTCACAATACAGCAGAGGAAACTAGTGTATAATATTCACAGCATATCTGAAGCCCAGAAAATTTCCACAATTCAGTTTCTAAGCAAATCCCTGCAGAGTTAACAATATAGGTCTGCATCTTTGTTTTGTACCTTGAGGCACAATTAAACAATTAATTTGTGCCTGATTACAATCCTGTATCATTGCTATTTTAATCCAAAGTGTTTTAACCACAACGAAAAACAATTTGAATTATGTCTGTTCCCTATAATTACATACTTTCAAGAAACAAATAAACTCATCATCCTACTAAGACTGTTCCCTGATCTACTCCATCAAAGCTATGATGAAACCCTTATGTATTTTCCATGCATTTCGGTAGGATCACAAGAGATATACATAACAGGTTACGTTCAAATATATTCTTCCATGAATAGAAGAGATTCTTCTACTAATGGGTTGTCCCATGCTATGGATGGAAGGATCTGTGAACAGAAATAGGCCACTGGCAATTCTCAAGAATTCTCCTTTTCCCCCTTTGATTTGACTTTCACATCTTCTCTTTTAGTTTTCACACTGTTCTGAAGGATGCTTCTGCTTTCTGAGGTAAATTTTGCAGAAGCAAAGAAAGAGTCAGGAAAAAATGCTTTGAATTCTGAACCCAACATGAAAACAGAAATATTAACGTTTATAATATCACATTTTTATTCCAGTATTCTCCCATATTGGCCAGCCATACATTTTGGAAAGCTCTTAAAAAGAATATGACCATAGTCTTATATCTCCAGGCATGTCTCTAAGCTATTGATAGTGAGAGGTATATTTTATCTGATTGTATATCCATTGTAATTGCTAACTACTGAGAGTTCCCATGATTTTTTAAATAACTTTAGCAAAGTTATTGCTAAATCTCACAATAGTGTATTCTATATGCATTGTAATCCCTGAATCCCTTATTATTTTTCTGCATAGGATAATTTGCTAAGAAATAAAAAGAATTGTTCTTCTGTACTCTACATACCACTTACATTTATACCTATTCGAATCCATTTCTACTTATTCATTATGAACCTATTTGTACAATCATTTATATACCACCTCATCAAATTATTCTTGGAAGTTTATAAAATAAATATATATGCATTATGAAATAGAATAAAAAGCAACAATGAGGACTGGTAATGCCCTATATTAGAAATCAACTTGAAGTATTGATTTCAGTTGAATTTAAATTGGGCTAATATTCTGAGCAGTGAGACAAAAGCAATTAATTCATAAAAGGATCTAATGCTTCTATTTCAATTTAGTTACATTTGTAATATTACAGATCTTGAAAAAGATGACTTTTACTAATAGAAAATGGCCTGCAAATGAATCATAATTTTGAAACCATCTGAGAGACTATGCATCATGTTAGGATCACAGGAAATGAAGAAATTTTTTTAGCTGAATCGTAGCATTGAAGTGTGAATCTTGTTTCTTTAAAAAAAAACAACTTTACAACTGCTAGATTTTATCTAATGTTTCCTTCTTCCCCAAGACATTCCACAAGTCAGAACTGTTCATATAATGTAACTTATTTATAGAAAGCGAAGAAAACAAAGCCATACTATGGAATGTGTTTAGTGATGCCCTATTAAAATTCTTATAAATCCATAAATCTTATAAATTCATGTATGCTATGATCCTATCACGGATAATAGGGTGACTATGGTAAAATAGAATGCTTGAAATCTTAAAAGAACCCACTGATTGAAACTGAAGATAAGATTTTCCTGTTAATTCCTAAAGATGTAAAAAAAATACTGTTTCCCTATTTCCTCCCACTTCCGTTAATGGGGAAGACATCTTCAATACAATTTTTTATAGAAGACTACAGCAAACTCATATGAGAAAATAATCATTCTGAGTGCTTCCTTGTATAGAAATAAAGACAGATGTTCAACTTTCTGTCCAGCTTTACCAAACAGATGAACTTAAAAGAAACTGCAAAAAATATGTTTCTTCTTAAAAGCAAGTTATAAAAACCAATCTCAAAATGTCATTTTATCTGTAAACACGAAGAAATAGTTATTTTTAGGAACAACAGTTTATTGGCAATTTCAGGAGAAAATGTTGATTAAATGTTCCCAACCTAAGTGTTCTTATGTGATGTTCCATTCATGTAAACATGTCTAATTGTTCCTAATGACAAGGCTGGCCTACCATTAGTCAGGCCAGGCAGCAGATGTTGAGGAATCCTGAGAGATGGTTGGGTGCTGAAGGACAGAGATTTATGATCCTTGTACTTTCCATCACAGGTTGTGAACATCATTCAGATACCAATTCAGTTGGTTTGGGGATTCAAGAAGAGCTTCTTGTTCTTTATTTCAAGTGACTACCCCCTCCCAGCATATGTATGGACTGTTCACCATATGATTGGAAATGACATTATTAATGGAGTCCTCAGTGTATACAGCTATACATAAAGAGGGCTCCACCCAGTAGACAAGTAGTTAAGGACAAGTAGTTATTCATATCTGACAAAATGTGCTTCAAAGTGGGCACTTTGAAATTTACTGGAATTATTCACACTTCCTTTAAAAAAAAAAGACTTTTCTTGGATCCAAATGATAACCAAGAAAATATGTGTTTGAGGTAATGAGGCACTAACAATGTGTACCAAGATGGTCCTTAGGTAAATGACCTAATTATTTATTTACTATGTGAAGCCAGGAAAAGGTTTCAAATCTGAAGAACCATATTTCTCCACAGTTAATGTGTATAGGGGATGTGTATAGGGGAAAGGAATAAGCCCGGTGCTCTTGCCTTGTGTGCATGCAGTGATTGGCTCTTATGCTCAGTAGTTTGGTCTCTTCTATGATGTAGCAATTGTTAGCACAGTAAAAAATATGCAATGATTTTTAATAATACCCAGTTAGGTTTTGCCTTGAATTTTAATACGATTCCCTTAGCATAACATTTTCAAAGACCTCTGGGAATTACAGAATCTAGTCATTTTAAACGTTCAAGGCTCTCATTCATGGAGACCCAATTTAAATCTACCATGTAATGATTCTGGCTAAAAACACATTTCTGTCACCCTGGACATTTGCCATAATACACTGCTAAATAGTTTGGCATGATAATTTCACCTGCAAGGTCACTAACTTCCTTGAAATAGAACTACATTTGTATATATGCAAAACTTTCAAGATTAGCAGTTCCATACATGCATAGGAATGCATTTTCCTTTAAATAACAAATCATAGTAAATCTAGCAGAATACAGGTACAGAGCTGAAAGTATAAATATACACGGTCACCACATTACTTTAACTGATAATTGATTTCTTATGTAGTGAATTCAGTATTAAATATTGCCAAACATCTGTGGCCATTCTGGGTTTTTAATACCAGTAAATACAGTTTGCTGATATAAAAAGAAACTTTTTGTTGTAAATAGCAGGTCATCTGGTTAGGTAGGATTATCTGTATAGGATGTTTACATTAACTCTATGAAGTTTTAAGATTTGGAACAATTTTTGAAAGAGCAAACTACTTTGCTAACAAATCAGGTAATTCTGAAACCATCTAATAGAAGATAGTTGATACTGTAGGCATCTTCACTTTCTCCAAAAATCCTATTTAGAAAATATATGATTGGACTGTGAAATACTCAGATCCCACAAAGATGATGTTGATTTTCTTCTTTGCTTAAGCTTTGGCAGTCTTGCTAAAAATATGCTATTACTCTGCATTTGTCTGCAATATTGATATAGCACATTATTTTACCTTCCTGTCACCATAATGAATATGTTCCACAGGGTAACTACTGTATTAGAGATGTGAATAGTTCTGGACCTCATGAATAGTCACAGATTCCTTGTTTCTGTTTTGCTGCTATCAATGTATATTGTTTTCGTTGTTTGAAAACTCCTTTGGCAATTAAGCAGTTCACTGGGCTGTTAAGTCCTCCTCTTACTTCATTTCTATTATTTCAGCTACATTTTCCTCCATACCATTTCCAACTTTGCCCTTCCAGTCCTCCAATCACAAGCAGGAAAACTTGATTCTGTTTTCTATAAAACACAATCTGATCATAAAGCTAATCAATTTTCTTTTCTTCAACATCATCATTTGGAGTGTAAATAGTCATTGATTGTTAAGTACTTTCTTTGCTGACAGAGTAATTGTTTTCACTCTCAGGAAACTTCTCCTTAGTTCTAAGTTGCTTTTCTCCTATTTTCCATCCATTGCTTCTTTTCCTGTCTTCAGGTACCTTTCAGAATAGGTTGACCCCCTCCTTTGTGGCAGCCCGAGATATTGGAATACTGCCATCATGTCAACCCTAGTCCTTCTTTATATTAAACTAGACACACCCAATTTCAGCAAACCTTCTTCATATATTTTAGCCTCCAGTCTTCTAATCATCTTTATTGCTCTTCTCTGCATTCTTTCTAGAGTCTCAGCATTTGTATAATGACAACCAAAAATGGATGGAATAATGTAGTTCAAATGATATAAAGATTTATTGCAAGCTTAAGCTCTCTATAAGAATCTGAGTGATTAACAGTCAACGGAAATGAGCAAGAATTAAGAAGGCATTCAAGGTGGGCTGGACTTAAATCTTTGGTGGGTGCGCAGGGACTCATGACTTATCATGCATTTGACCCCTCTCTTGGACTCATCCTGGTCATGTCCTACAGGCAATACCTGTAGATGGCAGAAGAGAAAGAACTGGGAGAAAAAAAAACACAAAATGCAAAGATGTGCAAATAGAAGGGCTATGAGCATGAGGTTGAATTGGAGGGCCAAATGGATCCCTCCCAATCCTATGATTCTGTAAATTTAAAAACAGAAAAGAGAAAAGAGGAAAAATATCACTTTGGAAGCAAATAATTGACAAGAGGGTGTGGGCATAGGAATTTTCTCCTGACCAAAGCATGCCCTATTTTTCCTTTTTTTCTTTTTCTTAATTAAATAGTAATGTAGTTCTGGCATGTTCCCAAACATTTTTGTCATTAAAAGAGCAAGTAATTTTCATGACATATTAAATATTATTTCAGTCAATGGAAGTACACTTTTACCTGTGATTTATGAAATTGTATAATTGCCACATGAAACATTAATTGCAGGGTGTAATTATTTTGAAAGCTCATTTTAAGCTTTGGTAGGAAAATAAAAGGCACTAAACATTTTTGGATCTACATTAGATTTCATGCATGTGGACAAAAATGAAAGTCCACCCCATCACACAACTGTTTACAAGAAAACTTTCAGATATATTTTAAATGATATTTAATGACTTCACACACTCTTCTAAGTAAAAACTTCCATCACAACCAATATGAATTCCGTACAAACACCTGTGTAGTGCTTTCAAAACAACACACCCCTTTGCTGAAGTATACATAGCTGAAACCACATTCCCTGTGGTAGTAAATACAACACATTAAATTCTAATTATACACCCTTTGGGAAAATGATTTATTAAGATTACTGGATTAATGACCAGAAACACAGACTCTGCATGAGTTTGTTTATAATGATATTTATATAAAATTAAAGAAGGCTAAAAACTACTTACAACCATTGCTGAATCCCTGCGGTCATATGATCAAAATTCAAGCGCTTGGCAACTGGTTCATATTTATGAAGGTTGCAATGTGCCGGAGTCATGTGACCTTTTGTGACCTTCTGAGGAGCAAAGTCCATGGGAAAGTCAGTGTTACAAACTTAACAAATGTGGCAAGAAAGATTGTAAAATAGGACAAAATTCACTTTAACAAATGTCTCACTTAGCAACAGCAATATTGGGTTCAACTGTGGTTGTAAGTCGAGGACTACTTGTATTATTGAATCTGAGTGATATCGTGAATAATTAAGGATTTAATGGAAAAGTTCTATTTTTTTCACATAGTTATATGCCAGTTAGGCTTATGTTGATACTCCTATGGGATTTGAAAGTACCTGAAGGGTCACATTTCAGTTGTAAGCAACTTAGAGTCACTGATTGAGATGGGCAGCTATAGAAATTGAATACATAAGTAAATATTCCAAAAGCTATTTTAAAAGAAGCTTTAGTCCTCTGAATCTGCAGACATGATATATTGCGTCATCATGATTCTTAGAATTAGAAGCAAACACAATTTTAGTAAATAGTATCACATCTATGCACAACTTGGTTCAAATGCACTCGGAAATACATACCAATTAATTCAATAAGAAATTGAGTGGGTAACAATAGCGTTGCAGCTTCCATTTTTCCCCACTGATATAGAAGGGGCATGCATAAGTGCACTAAACTATCATCCCTGTCACTATATTTTTATTTTCTTATTCTTGCTCTCGTTTTTGTTTGACAAATTCCAATAAATAAATACATATGGAGATACTGTGCATGCTGCTCTATGTCTCTATTCAGCTCCACCCTATCAAAACATCACTTGTGTCAGATTGATGAGGATCGTTTGTATTTTATTATACAACTGGCATTTTCTGAATATATGCAAATTCAGGCATCAGAAATCATGCAAGAAGGCGTGATCTCTATTTCTATGTGTGTTTTAGCATCTAAACAACAGAGGGCCACTCTTTGCTGATATTCCACTTAGCAAGTCAACTACATCATTAGTAGAGTCACATAATTCTCTCTGACAGCCGATAATAGTATCATATTCGTTATTATATTCATTATTTATGCTTTTTTTGCTGCAAGGGAGAAGGAAAAATAGTTGCTGGAGCTTGCATCTCAAGGGCCAACTTCGAGTATCAGATTTCACAGAATCCCAGTTGCTCAGAAAAGCCTTCCTGCCTTCCTCTTTCTTTTTTCTTTTTTCTTTTTTCTTTCTCTTCTGTCCTTATTTCTTTCTCTTTTCTTTTCTTTCTTTCCCTCTTTCTTTCATTTTTTTCTCTTTCTTGTCTTTCTTTTTCTCTTTCTTTTCTCTTTCTTTCTTTCTTTTGAAAGATCATGATAGATAAGATAGAAACCAAAACTGATATAATCAGGTTTCCTTTTTGAAACTCTTTTGAGTAAAGAAGACCAATTTCTAAAGGGACCTTGGTATTCCATAAAGTAATGTGACAACTACAGTTAATGACTAAGGAATGGAGAAAAGAGGGAAAAGTTTAAGAACTTACATCTCAAGGAAGAATTTTTGAAATAAATCTTCCTGATTTTCCTGGTAGTTTCCCTTTTCTTTGAATTAATTGATTCGAAATGAAATCCAGTATACAACCTATCTGGAAATAATCCCTACTGAAATATTATGGACCCTATTTCTCAACAGATATGTAGAATATCTCAGTATAAATGCCCGTTTAGTTCCTTAAATGTTGGCATTATTAGATGGACATTTGGTTTATTGGTGGCATTAATGTTACGGAGAGAATGCATTGGAAGCTTTGTAAAATGAAATTGAAGTCAGAGTTCATCAAATCAGAGCAAAAAATTCTCTCAATATTAAAATTGGTCTCTCTGACTACCATCTGTTCTGGCACAAAAAAAGAGGGGGAAAAAAGCCAAAACACTTCACCTCAAAGGGATGTTATGAATATAAATATATTAAGGATTGCAAAATACTTTGATCAAATTGTCCAAAGAAGTAAGTTGAATAGTGTTTGAATAAAGATGTGGAATGGATTTTTGATTGCATTTTATTCCTTCCAGATGTGTAGATTTTATGCTGGCCAACTGGGATACTGGGTTTTTAAAAATTCAGAACTTTCCCCCATTATGTAGAAATGACATATTTACTTTAATCAATCTTTTTTTTTTTTTGGTATTTTACAAAGGTTTTCTCATGAGAAAGTATTACTTCTACTCAAATACGTTCAATAGCCTTGAAGCAAAATGGGTTCATAATTTAACATAAGGGCTCAAGGGTATGTACTGACCACAATTTGGAAAACAGCCCATTTTATCTTGGTTTGCTCCTATGGCTATTCAGCATGACTCTTAATCCAATCCTCATTCAGGGTTAGCTGAAGTTTTGCAACTCTTCTTTGAATACAACACACCCTTCTTTAATGGACAAATCGTTTGACACAATCTGCCTGTATACTGCATGCTTTTGGTATGTGTAAAACACACTCATTTTACATATGCATGATAAGCATAAAATATTTTTAAAACACATTCAGTAAATCCCATTCAAATTTTGTATTCATTCCTTCTTCCATTAGTTTAATAATCAAGGAGTTACTGCATTACTGTATTAAGGACTAAGCCATGAATCTTCCAAGACAGCCAAAATGAGAACCTTGTGATGCATTAAAGTAAAGGACCTTTTTAATTTTGAGAGATCTATTGGATAAATGATGCCACCAATATTACTATGTACCTGTGATTGTCAGCAATAGGCAGAACAGGAATGCTATTTTGATCAGTTTTGAAATTCACTGGTTAAAAAGGCCATTTCCTGCTTATACCTTAGGGAAAGTGAAGTATCATCTACTTTGTATATATCATGGAGGCAGGAAATAACAAAACATTGATTTGGAATGAGAACACAGAATAAAGATCTAATTCTTGACTTGTGTTTCTTTGGCAACTTGTTTACATACCTGGTAAAATTTTCTTAAATAATTAATCTACAGAACTTTAGAAGTTAATGGGAGTCAAGACAGGGGTTTATGTTAAATGTAAATGAGATTTGTTTCACTGTGTATACAACTGACAGCACTAAATTACAGAAACATCTTGACAATGTTTCTGCACCATGGCTAGAGGAAAAATCAGAAAATTACACTAAATCAACAATTTCAGATACTCCCCCTAAACATTTATCCTTCCTCAAAATTTCTGTTCCCCTCTTCCATTGAGCAGCTAAAGTTGGATGAGAAGAATGCTTGGATGAGAAGAATGCTTTGTGTTCCTTCTGCTGCTTTTTCTGCAGGAGAAATGTCACAATACAAGTAGACAAGGAAATGGTTGTATTCAGTTGTATTGGGGGGAAATCCGATCAGTCACCTCCTGAAAGGATTATTGCACTGCACTTTACATGGGACTGAAACTGGAGAGCATCTGGAATTTAAGGTGGGTGCAAAATGCAGTTAAGTAGACTTCTTAAATTAACTGGCTCATATCTGTTCTGTGAACTACATTGGTTGTCACTGTATTTCTGGGTTATATTCAAGGTCCTCGTAGCTACAGTGTTTCATGGCAGGAACTGGCTTACTTACTAATTCTTTCCAATTATATCTATATACCATATCAGGTGTGGTAGGGGAAACATCCTATTAGAGACTGCCACCTGGCAGAACTAGAAAGAAAGCCTTTCTGTCATGGCACCTGCTGTTTGAAATAGAGTCTCTCCAGAGATTAAACTTGGTGGCTTTTCATTTGGCTTTGAAGACTTGGTTATGCCACTGGACATGGGGAGAGGAACATATGACAGAGCCCAGGGATGGCTGTACTGATGTTGATCCCATAGTGGCACAGTGGTTAGAATGTAGTATTATAACCTAAGTCTGCCCATAGTGAGGAGTTTGATCATGACCAGCTCAAAGTTGACTCAGCCTTCCATCCTTCCAAATTGGTAAAATGACGACCAAGATTGTTGGGGCCAATATGCTGAGATTTGTAAACTGCTCACAGAGTGCTGTAAAGCACTATGGAGTGGTATATAAGTCTAAATGCTACTGCTATTTCTATTGCTATTATCTTCGACCATGATGAAATATAGTCAATGTCTTAGTAATTATATCACAGTAAACCTATCTCTGTATTGCTATGTTCACAGGACTTTTGCTATAAAAACACTCAGCCTCACTTTATCCTGTTCCAGCAAGTCACTTGTGTTCTCAAAATTAATATATTTGTGCTGTACAGGAGATTCATTGTAATCTGATGTTAGATGAAGTATTCCACCAGCCTTCTTTTGCATCAGAGTATAGCTGAGCAAGACAAACGAAAGCATTTTGATCCAGTCAAGATAATAAACTAATTTATTTCAACTTAATGTTCAGTGGCAGGTTTTCTCAAGGGCAAAAAGAAGAACAGTTCAGAAAGTCCAGTAAACATTTAAAAAATGTCCTCCTTTGATTGACAAATCCTTCATGCTGCAATTGAGTCAGTTTGGTCTAATGGTTAAGGCACCAGGCTAGAAAGCAGGAGGCTGTGAGTCTTGCCTTGGCCATGAAGGCCAGCTGGGTGACTTTGGGCCAGTCACTCTCTCTCATCCCAACTTACCTCACAGGGTTATTGTTGTGGGGACAATAGAAGAAAGATATGTTGGATATGTTCACCACCTTGAGTTATTTGTAAAAATAATAAAAGCAGAAAATAGATAAATTTTTGCCACATGCATAAATTTTACATTCAGGAATATTTATTTATTTATTTATTTACTTGATTTGTACCCTACCGCATTTCCCCAGTCAAAGGGAACTCGAGGCGGCTATGAGATCCAATGCAAGTTAAGTGTTTAAGACTGCTTTGAAACATGCTAAATTCTGTTTCAGATTCATGTTAGGGGACTCATAAAATGAAACAATTATATTTTTTTTAATAAATCTGGTCAGTCTTGAGCAAATACTGTAATTCCTTTAGATTGGAAGAACAAACATTTCATTATGTCCTTTTTTATGAGATAAGTTAAAATGTTGAACTGTATGATTTCCAAAAGCCTCTGGGTGATACATTGATTTAACTGCTGATTTCTTGCTGATTTAATCTTTTGTCTTCCTTTTGTTGTTTAACCGTTTCATTTATTTTTATTATTTTTAGTGGTTGTAATTTGATTTCCTAATTTCTTTTATGGGCCTTATGTAGATGGAAAAGTGGAATATTAAATAAATGAATAAATATAAGCATTTTAAAAAGAAAACAAAACTCCTAATTATCATTAAAGTTATTCTACTGTTTTGAAAGAGAGAAAGACAGAAATATTTCTTTTCACTATTCAAAGTGTTTTGGGGAGAAGACTTTGATAGTAAGTGTCCCATGTTTACAGAAAGAGAGGACACTCTAATTATTCTAGCTCACTAAAATTATTTCTACATGATAGAAATGATTGGGGAACACACAGTCCTCACATAAGCATATTACACTTAATCTGTACTTTTAAAAACAAGCAAATCAACCAACTAATTTTTCAAGGATCCCTTACGGTTACTACTCTATGTCTCTTTATGTATCAGCTCAAATGAAAAAAAAAACCAACAAACTATTTTTAAAGCATGTGCTATGGTTGACTATTTTGGAAAGAAAATAAATGTAAAGATCATTTATTAATCAAATTAAGCAAGGAGACAGAAGGATTTGGGTATACTGTTATAGATGGATTGTACTAAGATTGTACTTAATTCTTTCCCAAATTTAGAGATCCCATCTCCTGAGTGACTTTGGGCAGATATTGGAAGGAAAGGAAAGATAATAATAATACTATTAAAATATCACATGACTGGAAACTGACTAATTTATTCCAATTCCCAGTTTCAAATGGAGAGATAAACATCTACATATTGATTAAAATAAAGTCATATTAACAGGATTTGGAGAGGACAAAGTGTTTGAGAGAATGAATGAATCCTATTAATTTAGCAGGACATTGGTGACAGAAAAAAGGAAGGAACTTTTTTTATCAAGTTGATGGAAAAACTTACCTCTTTTTAGTTTGGACTATTGCAAGCCTCTTGGTCAAACCAGGTTCACTTTGAAATGAAAAGATTTCCCACTTACAAGTTGGAGAGGAGGGGAACAAATGAGGTTAAAAGTGGACCATTCCTGAAGTTTTCCTGGGGGACCCCCAGCATTCAGAAGTGCCCTCCTCCCAACTGAAATTTGCAAAAAAATGTGGTAGGTCACCACTTTTAAGGGTGATGATGAAAAGGGACCAGCATGTGCTGCCATTGCCCACTCCAACTCATTTCAGCACTTTTGAGTTGAAGCAGCTGCAGGCTGCTATCAGTGATTTGGCATTTTTAGAGCTGAGAAGGCAGCTGCAGTGGAAACACCCCTGGAAAAACACATCAATTTGCCCACTTAACTTCAGCACTTAAGCCATCAGCCATCAGTTGGGTTGGCCTCAAGAGAAATGAATGACATCAGTCAAAACAATAGGATATGCCTATCTCTCTGCAGTGATTATTCCCATGTAGTACAAAAACTTAAAATAATTTGTGCTTTGAAAAAATGTGATGATTGATTGGTCTCCATTAAGCTGGGATTTTTAAAGCATTCCATGAACTCTTAGATAAAATGTCACTAAAATGTTAATGCAATAACCAAATTAATCCAATCTGGCTAGAGTGTGCACAAGTAGTTTAAAACATTAAAAGGACAAACCACTGTGTATAATAAAAAAGATAATCAAAGAATGTAATCAGTGGAAGATGTTTACAGAGAGTAGATCTTACATTTTTTCAAACCTCTATCTTTACTGCAAAATCACTAAATTTTCTCTTCTACAAAAAGATATTTAAAAAACATTTGTTTTTAAAATTTTAAAATACTTAAAAACAAAGTTAAGCTGCTTTGATATGTGTACATATTAGGTTACCTAAATTAGAAATATTAGTATTGTGCAGACAATAATTTCCCCTGTGACTCTTCAAAGAAGCAGAAGTTGGACTTTGAATGAGGATAGAAAGAATGCTTTTGAAATTCTATGTAGGAGAAATTTCTTGAGAACATAATGGACAGCCGAGAACAAAAGACAATGAATCATTGAATAAATCAACCCCAAATTCTGACTTGAGACACAAATGACCAGATGTAAATTATCCTTCTTCTGACACATTATGCAAAGATTCAGCAGTGAGGTAGATAGACTCACTTATGGTACAGATGTTGGAAGATATATCTTTCTGGGTTCAGTTCCAAGTGGGAAAAAAACACTCTGGAAGCATGGAGGCTGTTTGGAAAGATGGTTTAATGAGGAACAGGATCACATGCCTTGGAGCT
>JANHGC010002009.1:94960-120472 GCA_027560395.1 Boaedon fuliginosus
AGGAAGGAAGGAAGGAAGGAAGGAAGGAAGGAAGGAAGGAAGGAAGGAAGGAAGGAAGGAAGGAAGGAAGGAAAGAATAGGTCAAATGATGAAAAGAAATTTGCACTAAATGTGGCACTTTAAGTTGATATGGGGAAAAATGAGAAGAAACATGACTGAGATTTTTAAAACAATGGGTGCCATCAAAAATGTGAATGCACAGTATTTTTTTTTCTCTTCCTTATAATATTAAAACAGTGACATCCGTGGAAACTCCATGCATGGAGATTGAGGACTAACAGAAAGAACTGCTTTTGCATTCAGTGTGTATACAAAACGGATAAACTCCCCTGTTGTAATGGCATCCAGTCGGGATGATTTTCAAGGCGTAAATAGACAGTTTTGCAGAAAATCAGGCTCTGCGCGGCTCCAAATTTTGATAGCTGTGGAATACTTCTTGAATTAAGCAGCAGACACTAAAACTCACTGCTGGACAGCAATGGGAGAAACCTGCTGCTCTTTAGTCCAAGCTGGTATGCTTACAGACAGATCGTGTTGGTGAAGGGATGACTCAGAACATCTCATCCTTCTGATGTTCTTCTAATTCAGACAGATCTGAAATGATAAGCTACCCGGAGTCAGAGAATTTGCTTTTTAAAAAACCAGGGTGGGCTATCTGCACATTTTCAATACAGCAGATATTTGTAAAAAGAAAAGAGCACCAAGGATTGGATAAGATCTATCTTACACATATAAAAAGCTAATGCAATCCTTTGTTGTCGTGAAGTATAAGTTAGTACCGCTTTGTAAAATCTTAGTAAGGCCGAACCTGGAATGGTGCATCCAGTTTTGGTCACTCCATTGCAAAAAAAATGTTGAGACTTTGGAAAAGGTGCAGAGAAGAGCAACTAAGATGATGAAAGGTCTGAAGATTAAAACATATGAAGAACACAGGAATTCAGTATGTCTGGTCTAGAGAAAAGAAGGACCAGGGGTGACATGATAGCAATCTTCCACAAAGAGGAGGGGGTCAATTTATTTTCCAAAGCACCAGAGGGCAGGAGAAGAAACAATGGATGGAAACTAGAGAGAAGCAACCTGGAATTAAGGAGGAACTTCCTAACAATGAGGACAATTAACCAGTGGAACAGAAGTTGCCTTCAGAAGTTGTGGGTACCTCATCACTGGGAGGTTTTAAGAAGAGACTGGACAGCTACCTGCCTGAAATGGTCTGAGCAGCGGGGTTGGACTAGAAGACATCCAAGGTCCCTTCCAACCTGTTATTTGGTGTTCTGTATCATCACCAAACATCATTTGTCATTCTTGGGAAACACAGGCAGAGGAAGGTAGTTGAGAAGCTGAGAAGGCACCTCCACTATCTTCATGAAGGAGAAGAAAATGTGATGAACACAAGCGTCACCTGCTTGAGCAGGGGATTGGACTGTAGGACTTCCAAGTTCCCTTCCAGCTCTATTCTGACTTGAGAACTTAATTAAAGTGTATTTCATCAAAAGAGCAACACAATATCCCTGCCTTAAGGGGGCTCCATAAGGCAAGAGTCTAAGATTCCTCTACATACATGACTGCAAAGCCACCTCAGTTACTGGTAGCTATCAGGCTGGAGGGCAAGAAGGCAAGGATGGGCATGGGGAGGGTGAATTCACTCTGGGCAAGGCAAGGAATACTGTAATAGAAGTGATGGCAGCTGTACGGTGAGGAAAACCAGAAGGATTCAAAAACAAATCATGCCAAAAAAAAATCTTATAGCAACCTTTGACAAAGTGACAAGATCAGTGGAGCAGATAAATGCTCAGGATGTAATTGACTTGGACTTCAGTAAGGCATTTGACAAAGCAGACCACAATCTTCTACTTGACAAGATATAAAAATGTGGGTTAGACAGCCTCACCCCCAGATGGATTCATAACTGGCTGACCAACCGCACTCAACCTGTAGTCCTCAATGGAACTGCATTTACATGGAGGGAATTACGCAGTGTGGTACCCTAGGGCTCTGTCTTGGGCCCAGTACTCTTCAACATCTTCATCAATGATTTGGACGAGGGGATAGATGGGGAACTCATCAAATTTGCAGACGACACTAAGCTGGCAGGAGTCGCCAACAATCCAGAAGATACAGAAGGATCTTGACAGACTTGAACATTGGCCGCTTTCTAACAAAATGAAATTCCACGGTGAAAAAAGTAAGGTTCTATATTTAGGTAAGAAAAACCAAATGCACAGGTGTAGTATAGGTGATGCCTAGCTCAATAGTAGCAATTGTGAGAGAGATCTTGGAGTCTTAGTGGATGATCACTTAAATATGAGCCAGCCGTGTGCTGCAGCAGCCAAAAAAGCCAACACAGACCTAGGCTGAATTAACGGAGGGACAGAATCAAAATTACGTGAAGTGTTAATACCACTTTATAAGGCCTTGGTAAGGCCACACTTGGAATACTCCTTCCAGTTTTGGTCTCCACGATGTAAAAAAGATGTTGAGACTCTGGAAAGAGGGCAGAGAAGAGCAACAAAGATGATTAGGGTGGGACTGGACATATCTAAAACATATCAAGAACGGTTGCTGAAACTGGGGATGTTTAGTTTGATGAAAAGAAGGACTAGTGGGGATGTGATAGCAATCTTCCAATATCTGAGGGGCTGCCACAAAGAAGAGGGAGTCAACTAACCAAGGAGAGAACCAACCTAGAAATAAGGAGGCATTTCTCAACAGCAAAAGCAATTAACCAGTCAATAGGAAGATAAAAATTCCAATCCAGTCTGAACATCTGGCTGACTGTGTAACGAACCAAAATAATAATAATATTTGCATTAGTTTTTCAATAGGGGAAAGGATCCCAAGCATTCATTCAGATTAAAATGCCTGTTTAGTGATTGTGAAACCACAGTGAACTCACCTATAACTTGCCACTGAGTTTAAATCCTGTCTATTATGATTACGCATAATTGCTAAAAGCCTTAGGATAAACCATTTGATACTTTTAAATGCCCAAGTACAACATTTTAGAAGCCGGATAACCCACTCAGAGTATGCCTCAGATTTGTTTTTACAATTCCCCCCCCACCAGATGATTAGATTCAGGCAGGTCCTGATTTGTAAAAAAACAACTCACTTCTAACCACATGCAAAATACAACAGGTATTCAAAACAAACTGAGTAATTATTTAATGAAATAATGAACCCCAAATAAAATCGTACAAAATTCAGAATCCGAATGATTATAATATCCTTAAAACTTAAGTTCATGGTTACTGCAAACAAGACCGAAGCACTAATTACAATTAGTGTTTAATATAGCTTTTAAAAACACAATTAATTTCATCTCAAGAAGAGCCTTCCCTTTAAGAAACGACAAATGAATTTATCGCTTACATTGACTATGATTTTGTTATAACCTCAAGGAAGTTGATGTTACCCATAAATCATACAGAAAATTATCAAAATAGATTGTTAACCAAATTGGACAGATTGCATTGAATTGGTTTAAATCCACAGCGTGTAATAAATCTCTCAACAGGTAGGGTTTCAGTCAAACCATCATGGCTGCTTCTTGACTTTTTTTTTAATATTCACCTGAAAATACAGGTAGTTCTCAATTTACAACAGTTCATTTAGTGACCATTCAGAGTGACGACAGCCTGGAAAAAAGTGACTTATAACTTAAGTTTTTCACACTTACATCCGTTGCAGCATCCCCTTCTTGCTCAGGTGATCAAAATTCAGACGATTTGGCAACTGGTCCAGACTTATGAACCATCATTTATGGTGATTCAGATTTATGACGATTGGAGTGTCCCGGACAGGGGTGGGATTCAAAAATTTTAGCAACCAGTTCTCTGCCCATTTGCTGGGTGGGCGTGGCCATGGTGGGCGTGGCCTACTCGGTCTCCTACACCATGGCAAACCAGACATAAAATTAGCATCCAGTTCGTGTGAACCGGTCCAAACCGGCTGAATCCCACCTCTTGTTCAGGGGTCACATGAGCCCCTTTTGTGACCTTTTGGCAAGCAAAGGCCACAAGGGAAACCAGATTCACTTAACAACCGTGCGACTAATTTAACAACCGCAGTGATTCACTTAGCAACAGAAATGGTGGGCTTTGTTGTGGCCATATATTGAGGACTACGCGACAGGAAGAGCCTCGGTGCTGCAGTGGTTAAATGCAGCACTGCAGCCTATGTCTGCTGACTCGTTCATCAGGTTGTCAGATTGAATCTCACCAGGCTCAAGGTTGACTCAGCCTTCCATCCTTCTAAAGGTCAGTGAAATGAGGACCCAGATTGTTTTGGGGACAATATGCAGATCTGTAACTTCTTGGGGAGTGTTGTAAAGCTTGATAAGCAGTATATAACATATGAGTGCTATTGCTATCTCTGTTGTAAACCGCCCAGAGTCCTTTGGGAGTTGGGTGGCATAAAAATGTCAATAATAATTAATAAAAATAAGAATAATAAAAATAACCTTATTTTATAACATCATTGTTTATCCTCCCTTTAATTTTTGCCATCAAAACTTTCTAAGGCAAGCACATCAGTCCAGCCTAGAGGATGAGTAGGTAGGAATACACAAAAGGTCGTGTTGTCTTTTAATCCATCAGAACAGCATAGGGCATGTTGGTCAGAAAACAATTTCAAAAATTGGTGAGAACAGGGACATACATTTATTTCCTACTTCTCTTTTTCTTGCTAAACTGCCAACATCCCCAAGTACTGGGATGGGTTCAGCTGAATGAGAAGATTTCATTAGGGACTGAAGTTGAATTTTGGTGCCAAGTTTTTAATGTTTATGTCCTTAATTTCTATGCATTGTGTTGTTTTATTATTAAAATTGTTTTAATTCTGTTTTGGGAGCTGCCCAGATTTCAATATAAGATGGGCAGCTATATAAACATTTTAAATAAATAAATACAATAAAGACAGGCATCCCTCTTTGTCTACATAAATTCATTTGCATCAGGAGTTACCCCGTGTCTGTTTGAAATGCAAATAGAAGCTATTAAAATTTTTGATTTAAAATTTGTCTGCTTGGAATAATTTACATAACTCTTGACAAACTAAGGATGTTTCTGATTGCATTCTCACACCAGTTCCAGTTTGTGCCATCAGAAAAGAAAAGATAAAATCATTTCTGCATGTAGCTTCTTTGGCCAACTTGTTCCTCCTTTGGCAATTGGCAATCTGGGATTTACTTACTTTCACAATATCAGACAGTCCTGTCTACTTGGAGGTTTGAAACTGACAGTCCAGAAAATGAAGAAGAGCCAGCATATTGATACCAGATTTTTCTTCACAATTAATTCACCAAGAAGAACTGCTAACTAAAAAGAAATTAAAGGACAAGGTCATGGTATAGAGTAGTATTTTTTGAAAGACAGACCAAGCTGATTCAGTGGATTGGGGTCATTCATTTCTACATGATCTTCCATTAAGTTGACATTGTTTTATTTGTCACCACTTCTTTAGGAAAATCAAAAGGAAAAAAAGGCAAGTATCTGTTAAGGATGTTTATAAATGTTCCCTTCATATAAAGGATGTTTTCCAGCAGACCAATCTGGTAGATTAGCTAATCCCCTTTTAGAACTTTTAAACAAGCTTGCAGATGCAAGTTGTTTTGTCAAGATCTGCTGAGACTAATGATGAAGGGATGGGCCTCCAAGAGGTTAGATTATTCCCAGAGGACACTGAAAAACTGGCATGTTTTAAAGGAAGGAGACCAGAATGTGGAGCAGTTTAGAAAGCAAGTCCAATGAGGAACAATAAAAAGTGTTTATATATTTAGACAATGGAAAATATGGGAGAAGATTGGAAGGTGTATGTAAATGAGCAGACTGGGGAGGGCAGGGCAAAGAAAAGAGGACAGCTTTGTGTTCAGAGCACATCCCATATTACTCAAGTCCTTGGTTTTGGATGTGGACTGGAATTTCATTGCTACGTGACATTTCATTGTCTTTGTAAATGAAATTTCGATTCATTGTAAAACATGAGATTGTAGCACTGGTAGTTCCTAAGGTCCCAGTTGCAGTTGTTCAGTGAGTTGTTAAGTGAGGACCTCATATGACCATGACCTCTGACTTCTTACTAGCTCCCCCTTGATTTTGCTTGTGGGAAGCCAGCAGGGAATGTCAGAAATCATGGTCACATGACCATGGGAATGCTGGAACTCCGAAGACTGATCGTAACTACCACTTGTTCAACACCATTGTAAGTTTGAACATTTCCTGAATAAATATTTGTTAAGGACCACCTGTGTGCAATGAACTAGCACAGTAATTACATTATTTAATTAAAATGGTTCCTTGCAACTAGAAAGGTAACACGTTAGAGAAGAACAGTACCTATGTATTTAGATATGCAATCTTCCACTTATATTTGCAGAATAGTCTACTACAATATAGAAATCAGTAGTAAAATGCAATCAGTTATGTTCATCTGTATATGCACAGTTCTGCAATCAGAAATAAAATAGTAAGATGGCAAGCAATGACCTGGGTATGGAATGCCCAGTGGCCTACTTATGGAAATGCCCCCAGTTTTACTACCTTTTCAGCTAATTAGGCAATAGGTGTTCTAAATCTGTGGGTGATCAAGGTAATGAAGGCCAATGTGGGGAAGGTATTATTCAGCCTATATTGGAAGATGTTAGGCATTTTTTTGCAGGTACTCATAGATTAATACACAAACTCTGATTTTTCTGGGCTGGGAAAGCTACACCAGTTTGTACTTTGATAACTTCTCAGTTGGATTGTTGCAATGAGCTGCACAGGGAACTACCTTTCAAGACAATTCGGAAACTTGAAATAGTTCAGCTATAAAATGAGTAATAGGGTCTGACTGATAGGGTCATGTTGCCAAAGTCTCCATCAGCTGAATTGGCAGCCAGCCCATTTCCAAGCTGAATTCAGGATTTGGGAATTGTTTTTAATAGCTTCAACTGGTTTAAAGTTGGTATCATGTAGAATGAATTTTTGTGCATTGGACTGGAAGGTCCTGTACTATACAAGGTCAAGATAGGCATAATTTCTCTGACTCAGTCAGTCATTGCAAATGGGCATCTGCTCGAGAATATCTACCACTGGAATAATCTTGAGGCTGACTATTAAACAAGTTTTGTTCTCGTTATAGAACTATCCTTCTGGTTTATTTTATGAAAAATAACTATAGGAAATAGTATCTCTGATGCAGAAGCAGAGCGCCATCTTGTGGAGGATAAACATTATTTTTTTTTTAAAAAAAAAAATCTGGTTGGCACACAGACAATGAATGAATTTAAAAAGTATCTTTCCAGACTAATTGTTGTAATTAGGCTGGAGGAAGTAATCTCGATTATCATATAATTTTGCATTTTCTAAATCACTGATTTCAAAATTGAAAACAAAATCAGGATAGGATGATTAGCTGTATACCCTGGGCTTGTAAAATTAGAATAATCCTCATTAATTTCCCACATTTGTACAAGTTCTTGTGCTAAGCTATGTTACAGAAAACTCAAGAATAAACATTTCAATATCCAAGAAAATATTCTTCCAGTTTTGCAACATGTTCTTTCCTGTATCTTTCCCACATGCTCCATATACAAGTTTCAGACTAAATCCTTGTTTTCTGAGTATGCATCCTGCCAGGCTCTTAGATCTATAGCTTTGCTCTGCTATTGGGCACATTGTAGGATGAGAGCAGTGTTAGTCTCTGGTGGCAACAAAATGCATCATATCTTAACAGAATCAGAACAGAATAACAGAGTTGGAAGGCACCTTGAAGGTCTTCTAGTCCAACCCGCTGCTTGGGCAGGGAACTCTATACTATTTCAGACAAATGGTTGTCCAATATCTTTTTAAAAACCTCTATGTTGGAACACCCACAACTTCTGGAGGAGATGAAATGACCTGCAGCTCTTGAACACTGATGCTTTTTTAATAAAAACTGTATTGTGAAACAGAATTCTACTTTTTTTTAAATCACAAGGAAATCAATATATTTGTTGTAATAATGACATACTGCAAATTATATATTGCTTGCCGATTCAGGACACATAGTATTTGGTAATGTTGTGTAACTTTACATGGTACAAGTTTAAATGATACAAGTTTACATTACATGGTACAAGTAGCCCTCAACTTATGACTACAATCGAACAAAATTTCTGTTGATAAGTGAAACATTTGTTAAGTGAATTTTGTCCCATTTTATTATCTTTCTTGCTATAGCTGTTAAGTGAATCACTACAGTTATGTTAGTAGCATGGTTGTTAAGTAAATATGGCTTCCCCACTGACTTTGCTTGCCATAAAGTTGCAAAATGTGATTTACACCTGACTGGGGAAATGAGGCGGGGTATAAATATAATAAAATAAAAATAAATAAAATAAATACCACTGCAACCATCATAAAGGTGAGTCCATTACCAAGTGTCTGAATTTTGATCAAGTGACCATGGGGATGTTGCAATGATCACAAGTATGAAAAATGGTCATAAGTCACTTTTTAAACTGATGTAACTTTGGACAGCCATGTTTGCCTTACCAAATTTGCGCAACCTTCATGTGCACCATTGTGCTTGTTCCTAGATCAAGAGGCCTCACTTATGGACACCTCAATCATCCTGTTGATTCTTGCAATACATTTTGCCTGGGATGCCTTGAAGCTACAATTAGAATTGTAGTGACACAGGTACACAATGACAGATAATTATTGGTGTTCCCCAATACCCAGATGTAACACCACTACCTGCAAGGTCTGCTAGCTTCCTAGAGGCTTCTGGATGCAATTTAAGGTTATGGCAAACTGCTATCCCAACTGCAGGACTGCCTTTTCCCAATGATACCCAAGAGGGTGGGCCTGCTCTAGTTCCCCCACCTTTGAAATGATGTCATCTTTTGCAACAAAAAAATGCCTTTTCTAATGAAGCTCCTGCCTCCTTCCAGTGTATGAATAGCCTTAACCCTCCAAGCCATTTAGAAAGGCAGTGAAAATCTGGCTCTTTCCTGGAACACCTGAGTCAGGATGGTTAGAAGAATGCAATAAATTTGAATTGCCAATTAATTATTTATATTGTCTTTTGGTTGCTATGTTTTGATATCTTTGTTTACTGTTTTTTTTTTTTTTTGTATAGTGTTAACAGTCACATTAGTCGCATGTTGGACAGCCATATAAAACTTGTATAGTAAATAAATCCCCAGCCCAATTTTACTATTTTCAAGAACAGAAAGAGCAATTTTGCCTTGATATTGCCAACAGCAAGGAAGTGCTCAGGCTAATTCCATGGTTCTTTCTACTCATGGGAGTTATAAAGGTGTCAGCTCTTAAATACCATTTTTGTGTTACTGTTTATGCTTACAATTTAAATAAAAGTACATACAGATATCTGGATTCAAATTAATAGGTAATTGTTAGGGTTATCATACAGTTTAAACACCTTACACTCTACAGCAGGGCTGTCAAACTCTGGCCCACGGGCTGGATACGTCACATGCTGGCCAGGCCTATGCCTGGTTTAGCAAAGGGCGGGAAAGTCCTGCTACATCATGTGATGCCACCGTGATGAAGTGAGTTTGACACCCCTGCTCTACAGGCTGACATGCATCTAGTGATCCCTAAATAAGCTTTACATGAGAGTGAGATGCCTGCTTTCTGACTGGTGTATTTATAAGACAGCGTCATTAACGCTGAATTTCTTTTTGTTACTCCACATTGGAGGTTTCTGGCTGTTAATATAAAGGTTGCCCTACTAGTATTGATTGAGGTGCAGTTTCTTCCTTTATGGTATCTAGATTAGGATATTGTTTCTTCTTTGACTATTTGCCTGGTGCTATTCCTTTCTTATCTGGATGTTGACTGCTAAGGAAGATGTGCACTGGGCTGTTTGTTTCCTTCATTGACTTCTGGTTGCATCTTTTCTTAAATGGTAAATTGATGGCGTTTATCTCTATGTGTCTGTTGATGTCAATCTGTCCGAATGTCAAGCTTCCAGCAATTCCTGGGATTTGTTCTCAGCATGCTAGCATGTGAATTCGGGGAGTTGAAATCCACACATCTTAAAGTTGTCAAGGTTGAGAAAGACTACTCTAGACTTTTAATATTTTCCCAGTTGAAGTGGACAGGACAAATTATATACTGTGTGAACAGCCAGCAAACCCTACTCTCCGTTGCAGTGTTGATGTTACCCAGCCAGATGACAGGTCTTTCTGAAAGTAATAAAGCCCAGAGAACATCAAGATGCTAATTGTTCAACTCTTGAGCTGCATATATTCCTTATATTGGAACAGAGTAAAATGGCAGCAGTTAAGGCATGGCTGTTCTGAGTTAAGAATAAGGGCAGGCCAACATATGCACAGTGTTTACAGTATGAAATTAAAGTGAATAGGTCACTGGCTAAATGACACACAAACCAATATAAGAACTAAAAGATATTAACTAAACTAAATATAAGAACTAATTACAAATTAAATATAAGAACTAAAAGTCACTATGATTATCCTTGTTCAGGAAGAGAAGTGCTTCTAAAATATGTGAATTGACAAACTGTTATATAAATGTTTATTGAGGTTGTCTAGGACAGGAACATTTTCATTTTCTGGGACAAAGAATTACCATCCATCTTACTGGGATTCCAATACTGAGCTCAGCTGATTGAGCAATATTGACTTGAAGCTGAAGATGTTAAACCATCTCTGAAAGCAGCAAAGCATGTAATGCTCTTCAACCACTGGTGGAGAACATGTAGTATATAAATGTAGTATATAAATAAACACACCAACACGAATTCTATACAAAACCTGAAATATTTTACTTTTAAAATTTTGATCTAAGTTTACTTAGATTTCATGGACTTGATACAAGAGCATTTGATATGAATTGGTAAATAAAACACTGTAATAGATAGCCACAATAAACTTTGTTAGAAATGTACATGTTGTGAAAATAATAATCATAAACATAAACATAAACATAATAATAATAATAATAAAACCAGCATGATGTCTGCGTTATATTATATAAATGCTTGACAATAACAGTATACTAGGGAAGCTTTAAAAAACTTGCTTAACTCTGGGGCCCTATTCAACTAACATTTTTGACGCCAAGAATTCAGACCCAGTCCCTCACCATAACTAGAAAGGTCAGTTAATAAGGCCTCAGTTGTTTTCTATAGCTGTTTTATTTTTTCCTCATGGACATCACATCCAGGTAATGTTTATATAAACAAAGCTCATAAGAAATGTACAAATATAAAAAGCTACAAACATTAATAAATTACATCATCACAAAACACAGAAACACTTCACAAGGTGCTAATAAAATAATTGTATCCCCTCATAATACAAGAATTGAGACAAGGAGCTGGTATTATAAAGTCGAAGACTCTTCTTCATATTGTATCTTAAATAGATAATTTTGTACTATTATTTGATTCTGTATAAGGCTGCACAAAGTTTTACTTGTTTTTCAGGCAATGCCAAAATTAAGAAAGGGAGAAAAAGGAATTAAATCGAGGACAAAAACAGAGTATCTCTTTCAGAGTCAAGAACCTAAAATACTCGGCAAAATACTCAGCAAAAAATTTGTATAAAGGTTAATGACCTATTCTACAGAAAGAAATGTCTAAAGATACTTTGATCTTATAAAAAAGAAGGTACTTTAAAAAGCTATTTACAGGCTAGATTCTATGAAAAAATATGCTTTCAGAGACGTATCTATAAATGAAAATCTGGAATTGCCTGAGAAACAAATGCAACGCCTTAAGGCTACAATCCTGTACATAGTACTCTATACATGAGAGTAAGTTCCATGGAACGCAACAGGTTTGATATCTGAGAAAACATGCATAGGATTGTGCTCTAAGTGTTTATATGCAGACAAGCTCGTTTAATGTAAAATATAATGCATTCTACACCAAACACTAAGAGAGTTCAGAAGCAATAAGTATCCAGTTAAACTGTCAATAAGCTTGGCTCTCATCTGGCCTGACCCTTAGGTGAGCACAGCCCTTGTTCCTTCAGACAAACATATCTGAAAGGAAGTGCGTGGATGGATATGAATGTCAGAATACCTCTCTGATAGGGCTGCACATTCTTGCTAACTCATTACAGGGCTTGCAACTGAGGTTTATATAAACAGCTGATCTATTATATTACTAAATGGATTCATAAGCTCTAAAAAGTTTGTGTGTATTCTTTTCTGGGGGGAAATAATCTTATTTGGGGCACTTTTTCTCCTGATATGCGGCTCAAGGGAAGGGTTTGGTTATAGATCAGAAAATAAGTGCTTGGGGTCCAGGACAAGAGCTTCTTTGCTTGATTTGTTTACATGATGCAGGGATTAATCCATGATCCAGGGAAATGGAGGTGAAAAAAAGAACCATTGTCTTCATCTGTTTCATCTCAGGATAACATAAGTGATTTATGAGGAAAATAATCAGTCATGAACTTTAGTTTAGAACTGCTAGAGGGAGATTAAAAGTTCCTTCAAAAAAAAAAATAAGGAAAGAGATATTTGACTAAGGATGCCATTTTATAACACAGCAATAGCAACAGCACTTAGACTTATATACAGCTTCACAGTGCTTTACAGCCCTCTCTAATGTTGATGATGGTGATATGGTGCTACCCACTCAGGCTGCACAAAGAAAACTGGTGTTTTGTCACTTTGCAGGACAAAAGTTCTGGCAGTATCACCTTGGGATGAACCTGGCATCTCTTTTCCTACATATTCTCCAATGTCACATGTTACCAATGCATTATGACCACCCAAGCAGAAGCTATAAGGCTATCGTCAAGTTAATGTCTGATTCCACCCTAACCCTAACCCTAGTCATGAAGTTAAATTAATGGGGATATAATTTCAAAACTGCAATGCTGAATAAAAAATATACGGGCATGGGAGAAGAAATACTTCCAGTTTCTACGGTCATGTAAACAAATTTTAGCTAGAATAGGTGAGAGAAAGAAAGAGGAAAAAAAACATCAAATTCAGAGTGGATGTAAACAGATTAATCCATTAATTATGGTTCACAAAAACACAGTGGCTCTATTCACATAAGAAGCCAAAGCAAACAATGACAGTTTAAAATGATGGCCCACGCAACATACTAAGATATAGTACAATTGATTAGATTTTGCCTTAGCCTCTGTAGGCTGTAAACCATGTCATATAAGTACAGTCAAGAGTCAATGTTCTCAGACTTTGACTTTGAGGTACCAATTGATTTGTAATGTTTTACTCAATTACACATAATTGTTATAGTTTAGCAGGGAGAGATCTTCTTGATCTTTAATTCCTATCACTCATTGATATTCAATTATGAGAACAAAGACATTGAGCGTGGAAAACATATCATGGGACCAAGGTTAAAACAATATATATAAGAAACAGTGGGAGTGCTAAAAATTTATCAATGAAAAGAGATGCAAACCAACACCAACCAAAGCTAATTAAAAAAACCCTTTTGATGTCCAAAGAACTGCACCAGTTCATTAATTACCTATATCCAAATCATTACCCAATTAAATTGGCTTTGTAATCCATAATGTTTTTTAAAAATCATCTTGCATTGCACGTAAAATAAATTAAATCAATCACAGTTCTCCAATGCCTGGTTATAGGGAAAGTTTTAGCAGTGCTGAAGTGCAATTTTAACTTCTCTTCTGAATAAAGCATATTTATCATGAGCCAGATAAAGAAAACTAGATCATTTATTTATGCATACTGTTTCATGCATGTATTGTATCTCAAATTGTCATGGCATAAATTTCTTTCCCTTGTCTACAAGTCAATTTGAGAAACTTTTTTTAAACTCTGACTTTTAACCAGATACCTCTTTAAAATTGGTTCAATTTTGATAAAAGAAGCATAATTGAAATGGATGTGCATACTCTTAAAAACAACAGCTTTTTCCTCACTTATAAACAAGTTAAAGGGATACTTTCCTAAAACTGGAATGATCCTCAGTGTCTTGGAGTATAACTTTTTGCGAACTAGTCACTCTCAGCAATTTGAGAAAGGACATCTATATTAAAAAATATTTATAGCAGTATCTGTACAGGTTTTAACTGCCGAAAGTTAAAAAGAATTTATTAAAGTGGTGGCAAAAAGTTAACTGGTATTGTCCCTAAGATGTTGCACAATACTACTGGAGTCCTTCAAGAGTTGAAGAGCTAGCATGACAGCTCAGCATAGGCTGAGCTCTGATAGTCCCAATTATGACCGGGTTTTAAAGGAGAAGTTTCCCATTCCGATGAATTTTCAAAATCTTCCCAAGCCTTTGTTTAGCCGTAGCCATGCCTTTTTTTGTACGCTTCCCTGGAAGTAACAGAAGAGAGACAAGGTAAGCCAGGGAACAATAGCAACAGCAACCAAAAGAAACTAGAAGTTGAAGACCAAGAAGGATGAAATAAATGAGACTGAAAATTGATTTATAAAACATTCAACTGCATTTCTCTTCAACACAAATGCATTCAATATCCAGTTAAATGCTTTAAGCATCTCTACCTACTCCATAAGGCTAAAGATAAAGAGAACAGTTGCTTATAGCCATCTAATCAATTCAAAATTGAAGTCATATTTTAATCTGATAATTTCCAAATCCTCTATATCACTGCATGCCTTGGATTAAGAAACACATACACTAATAAATTACTGCAGCTCTAACTAATTTTTGCATGTACAAATGATGCATCAGAAATGATGCACCACAGAAGGAACTATTATTGTAGCATCTTCTACACTAAGGTGTAGTAGAATTGTCCTCATCTGTTTAGAAAAAGCTGCTTAGTTATTCAGTTTATCCTAAATTAGTTTATGAAACCCATTTATGAAACTGGTACTTTCAGATTAGTGCTTAGATTTTATAACAAGTACTAAAAGGTGTCATCTTCAATTCATATGAGTTTTTAAAAGTATTATCTTTATGGCATCTCCGGCCTCCTCCTTTCATTGCTGCGTCTTGAATTAGAGAAGGTTACAATTTGATCTATTTTGGGGCCCATTTCCTAAGTGTTTCTGTGGATAATTTATACATTGTTTTGTCCGTTCATGCTTGTCTCCTAATAAAACAAATACCCCATATGTGCCAATATACTGGATGGTCAATTCAGGTCACAAAAACAATTATTTTCAGATAAAAATGAGTACAAGTTCTTTATCTGAACAGTACAAGAAAATCTCTGTGGGTTTTGTGAATAAACTCTCAGTGACTTGTAAAGCCAAAGATTTTTCAGGATGAGTAAGAAATACAGAGACTGATTATTCATGTTTTATGTCAGTCAAAATCCATATGTATGCAATCATACTATTGAAAATGCATTAACGTTTTTTCCAAACTAATGCAATCAAATATATTTGAACAAGAGCTCTCAAAATTTCTAGCCTAAGCAAAAAAAATAAAAATAAAAAAACAGAAAAGGAAGCATTTGATCATAAAGAATTAATGTGGAAGATGACTTCAAACTTCTCAGGTACTAGACCTCAGTATCAGGTTGAACCCAGGACTTTTTCAAAGGCTGCCAGGATAAAAAAATCAAGTATTAATAGAAGCCGCATTTCTGAAAAATGTAGAATCCAGTTGTTACTCATCCAGTTCTTCAGAAGTGTTCCACATCTGTTCACCTTTCCAAACATATATGAACAAATGTCTGGAATATTTACAGCACCAGGGAAAGAAAAACAAAACCGAGTCTGTGGAAGCCATCTGTTCACCTTTTTTCAGCTGAAATATCCATATGATTCTAAAGAACCAGATGCTCCTAGTTTATACTACCTGTATGGTTTTTTTGGCATATTTCTTTACTGAGAGGTACTGCAAGAAACTGAGATTTGCCAAATACTGTATTTATGGTAATTGGTGGACAGCAGCTAAATAATCTGAAAGCTACATTCAAAGTTTATGTACTTTGATTTTGGTTCTACCTTAAGATGGGTGTCCCCAACTATGGGGCCATGGCCCATTACCAGACCATGGACTATTTGGAACTGGGTCATGTGAATGGCTAGCTGGAGCCAGTGCAACGTGCACAAGCCGCAGGCCAGCAAGCATTTGCACACATGCACGTGCGTGCCGGTCTGCTATCTATGCAAGTTGAGCTGTGTGCTCATGCGCCAGCCCACCACTCGCACAAGTGTTGCATGCACATGCGGTGACTTGCCACTCACGTGGTCCAGTTCCCTTCTTCCCCAGCTGGGCTGCCAAGCCACAAAGGTTGGGGACAGCTGGCTTAAGAGATCCTCACATTTTCTCAATATCCATATTTTACCCAATTTCACTGAAGAAAAAATTAAATGAAATTTTCTTTGCCACTTCTAAAAATGAAAAATCTTTCCATTAGAAGAAAAGTTACAAAATACAAAAAAGCTAAACTTCTCTTCAAGTATTATTTAATGAATATCTAATGATGAACTGTGTAAAGAATGCAATTATCTTAGCTGTCTTAGTAGTTGTGTAGAAGAAGATCAGGCTAAACTAGAAGGCAGAGTTAAATGTGTCATCAGTCTGGAGTCATTGCATTGCCACAAGAAACTTTAGTCCAGCCTCCCATGAATTCTGTTGACCCTCATTTAATGCTAATTTAGATTTGACTGTTAATTGCCTGGATTCTTATATTAAAGGTAGAAATAGTAAACTCTTCTGTGTTTTGAACTTAATAAATGCTCCTGATTATTTGTGCCTGACACACTGAGTCTGCAAGAGAGTTTATTTATTTATTTATTATTTATTAAATTTATACCCCGCCTCTCTTCACCCCTTACGGGGTGAAGTTGCCCTTGGGAATGTAGCACTCAGCAAGGCATGGAGACATCCTTTAGTGAAGGTGAACCTCAAAATATCTGAAGATAAGTACTAATTTTCAGACAAATGTGAAGAACACATCAGATTACTAAGATTCAAATTACTACTTGGAAAGTATCTGAATTGGAAAAATAATATTTATAGCAAATACCAGGATTTTAACATCACTATTAACCTGATTGAGTACTTGGGAATTTATTTTTAAAAATACAGAAAGCATTGATTGATGAAATTTTAATCAATTTTATATGTCTAAATTATACAAATTTGATTGAATGAATGCCTAACTAAAGAAAAGTTGAAATCTTTCAAGATTCTCCCTTAAACTGATAAGAAAAGCCTCATTTGTTTTAATATATTCAGATTAGTAGTGCAGTTCAAAACAAATTGCAAAACTAAGGTGGAACATTTAGAAACTTAGCTGAATTTGAAAAGCTTGTAACACAAAATTCAGAACACTGAGTAAATTGTTATGGAAATGTGACTCAAAAATTAAACATGTCAAAAATTGTATAATTAAATGGATTCATAAACTAAGCATGACAATTAATATGTAACAATGAGAATACTCATGAAAGATAAATAGTTACTATGAATATTACAAATGTCTATGGAGATTCTCAGTCATCCAGGTCATGGTTGTCTCAAAGCTGCTTTTTCAATATGAATATTACACTTTTTTATAATAGAGATCTTGGAAAAGATAGAAATTTGCTTTTAATTATTTATTCTGATGACTCTGATTAAACCACTTGCCTCTGTTAATTACTGAATATGGATTTCATATTAACAATGGTTTTTAAGTGCTTCATTGATAGAAAAACTTATTTATATGCAGCATTAATCCAATGGAAATTTGAAAGTTATTCCATTTGATGTTGCTTGTAAATCTCTTCCATTTTTTCTTTTTTTCTTGACTGTGCTTTCAAGTTAAATAAAATAAATAAAATAAAATAGGATAATAATGAGAAACATGTTGAGTTACCCTAGGTTAAGATGGGTGGCCAATTAATTTTATAAAAAGGTAAAAAATAAACAAACAAACATACAAATGAATAAATATATAATAATAATTTTGAGCCTCACCAAAAAAAAACTTTGATTGGCTGACCAAATCTTACACCATTCTTGAGACAAATCTATGGAAAGTACCTTTGGCAGCTGCATTATTCTGTGATGATGAGGATGCTCTCCGTTGTGTAAGGAAAACCCCCGGGGCCATGGGCTGAGGGCCTCTGTTCATTTGGGCCACCCCAAGCGTGCTGGCACCAGCTGTGTACTCATGGTCTGCTAAACTGCTGCTATGGCAGTCCAGCCGAGGTTCAGGAGAGCTGCCTTCCTGAGGGATTTTATTGGCATTGTTGGGAGATAATTTCTTTTTGGTATTCTTTTTCTTCTTGCCCTTTTGCTCCTCCTTTCACATGATGAGAGAAGGGGAGGAAGAGAGAAAATAACAACTATTAGCTTTCAAAAGTGATAAAGAGTCATTAAGGAAAGTGTCCTGATGTAGGAGAAGAGTGGGCAGAGCTGAGAGTCAGAGTTAAACGAATCGTTAGCCTAGAGTTATTACGTTCCCAGAAACTATCTAAATCCAACACCTCTTGAATTCTGTTGAGCGTTATCTGATGCCAACTTAATATTAAACTTTAGTTGACCATATTCTTGTGTATAGGCTTAAGCAATAAATCTTCTGAACTGCAAAGTAAAATAGGTGTCAGATTCTTCGTACCTGACCCCTACTTAAACAATGTATGCAAGAAAAGTGATGACCATTGGGAAAAATGCAGACCAAGAGGCATAACTGAAGATTTTTTTAAAAAAATATACAAAGAACTGATTTTCTAATCTCACACCAAATCATTTGTCAATAATTTGCTTTTCCAGAACCATTCATGGGTGTTGGCCCTAAAATATTCCTGATATTTGCCTGTTGTGTAAGTTTTTCCATGAATTGTGTGTGCTGTGTCTCTGTAAGTATTTTAAAGTTGTTTAACACATATTAATGATTAGAACTGTTTTATAGTTTCTAAATGATCATTTGTGATCCACTGACAAAACATTAAGAAATTAAATGCTCTGTTTTAGATGTCTGCATATTATCAAATATCTTGCTAGATAGCCACTACACTTTAAAAAAACAAACCAAAACCAGGAAGCTATGGACTTCATTGAGAAGGGATGTGAAATAATATCACCAAAAAAAGTGCAGAATTAGTTTCAGAAAGGACACTACCTTTACTGTCCATAAATCCTTAATGCAGATCAATTGATATAACTTCAAAAACTGATTCAACAGAAACAAAACCAAGATAGCCCAGTTGCCTTTTGTGGGGGGAGGAATCACCTTTGGGACTAAGGTTTGCAGCAATCCAAAACTTTTTTTTTGTTTACTTTGCTCCCCTAGTATTCCTTTAATAGGTGCATTAGAACAATGTATTGTGATGGGGTTGGCATGTTAACCTGAACTGGGCTAAAAGCAACCCAAAAGAATGCATCTGGAGTGGCCGCCTGGAGAGTAAGTGTGTGCAGTGAGCTGCCTCATTGGAGAAGCTGTGAGTAGAGGGCAGAGAAAAGGAGGGCCAAATGGCAACAGAGGCAGAGGGACAAGGGGTGCAGCAGATCAGGGGCTGCCTTCAGGTATCTTGCATTATCCTTTAGAAGGTGAAATCAATATCAATCCCAAAAAGTCCTTCCATTTGAAAGACTAACAAGGCATTCCAAGCACAGTTCTCAAAATGGTTTAGCGAGGCAACACTCAGCATTGGCTGGTTTTCCATATAATTCTGAGGATCTGTAGAACAGAATAATTATTTAGACCAAAAGCAGAGGCTCCTTTGATAAACCTTCTCACTGGTAATTTGTTCATGGAAAACAGTGTTCCATGAAATGTTTCCCAAAAGCAACATTTTGGGAAAGCGATGGTGGGGCCCTATTTGGAAAGCTCACCTGCTGAGATAATTTGGCAGCAGCTGCTGCCAATCCAGTTTCAATAGAAGCAACTCTTGTACCTTCTCGGACTGGTCTGTCCTGCCGTGGTACTGATGGCCCAACTCTTGCTAAATGAAGAAGGAAAATTTAACAGTAAAGGTACCCGTTAATGGAATGCATATACAATCCACATATATTGCTAATGACAGGACCATAATTACTATTTCAGGCACTGCAAAGAAACAAATGCAAGCCCTGTAATATAAAAAATAAAGCCTGAGCCCTAATGGCGCCGTGGTTAGAATGCAGAATTGCAGGTTAACTCTGCCCACAATCTGGAGTTCAATCTTGATGGGGATCGAGGTTGACTCAGCCTTCTATCCTTCTAAGGTGGGTAAAATGAGGAGCCAGATTGTTGGGTGAAATAGGCTGACTCTGTAAACAGCCCAGAGAGCTCTGTAAAGCACTGTGAGGCAATATATATATAAGTCTAAGTGCTAGTACTATTCCTATAAATGTATAGGCTGGACTCCCATACACTGTTAAAGCTAGAATAAGTAAACATATTTCTATTATCATATTATTAACTTCTTGTAATTAAAGCAAACTTTACCATGATTTACCACAGTTCTCCCACCAACCCAACTCCCTTGCCCAATCGAACTCCCTTGCCCAACCCAACTTCCCAAACCAAACAAACCCACCCACCCCCAGGACAGGGAACTAAGTACAATCTTGATTGTCATTGTTTCAAAGCATTTTTTTGAACATTTGGCCCCAAAACTTCTTTGGTTCTGATCGCCAAAGTGCAATCCTTAAAATAATCATGATGTGCAGTTCTCTTTATCTTTGTCTTTTATAATATTAAAAGGTAATAAAAAAAACAAACTGGATACTAACAGACCAGGACAAGCTATTCGGAGCAAGATATTTTTCGTATTAAAATTTATTTAATTGTAGTTCAATGTATGCCATGTACACATATCACTGAAATATATAATGAGTGTTTGTCCTGTATGAGTTTGCATCTAAAATATCAAAAACATTACCTGTGGGGCTGTATGGTGCATCATCAGAACTTTTCCTCTTTTTTGATCGAGATTTAAACACTGGATTATCTTCATCTGATTCAAGGGAGGGATAAACTAAACCATGAAGAAGAAATAAAAATAAGAGTCTGGTATGGCATTAAAAAATTAGGGCAACCCTGTCATGCATGTAGAAAATGGACCAATGTCTCAATTCCCATAAAACAATTTGGCTGCATAACTGACTTTGGCTTTTCCATGCTATGAACCCGAAGAGCCACAGATTTAGCTACTGACAGAGTGAAGTTTTTTCCTGCCTCTTCTATGTTTTGCAGATGGCTGGTCTCCTAAATTTGGAAAACAGTGGAATTAAGGCTATTCAGATAATAACCCAGAATGAGACAAAGTTCAGTAGGAAGGAGATAGAGAGCAATGTGATTTATGTTTCTGAAACTTTTTCAAAAATATTTTTGCTGAATTTTAAAAACATTAAACTGTCTCCTATAAACCATTATTCATGGTCACAAATATGAAGGTGGACCACAATACTACATGTTTAAAAAGAAAAACAAACAAAAAGGACCATTTTCTGTTACAAGGACAAAATAAAACTTTAATCCTATTGCACATTGTCTTGATAGATGCACATATGCACACACACACATTCCTCAATGTATGGCCATGAGTGGGTCTGGACAGTTTGGCTTCCCCATTGATTTTGCTTGTCAGAAATTGGATGAAAAGATCATAAATGGTGGTCATGTGACCCTGGGATGCTGCAACCATCAAAAATGTGAACTGGTTGCCAAGCATCTAATCATGATCAAGTGACCATTGGGTCATTGAGACTATTGTAAGTGCAAGGATTGGTCATAAGTCACTTTCTTTAGCTGCATTGTAACTTCAAATGATCCCCAAACAAACGAAGTTTAAGATTTCCTAGGTGTGTATGTATGTGTGTTTTATAGGTAGCCTTTGCTTACTGACTGCTTTGTTTAGGAACTATCTGAAGTTACAACAGTGTAAAAAAAAAACCCTTTGGAACTAGTCCTTGTATTTATCGTCGCAGTACCCCATGGTCATGTGATCACCATTTGGGCACTTGTCAATCTAAGTCCATGTATGACCATGTTGATCATTTGAGAGTTTTCCAACCACTTGGTGAAAAGTAGGATTAATGGACAAGGTAGAAGTTAAATACAAGTCAGAGACATGGGATGTTGTACTTTAGGGATGTTTTACTTTAGGGTCTGGTAATTCACTTAATGAGCAAATAGGAAATTACTTCATAAGTCTGTCATGTGATTTTTCTACTTTTCAAGTGAGGCACTTAGCAACAGAATTGCTGGTTTCAATTGTAGATGCTAAGTGAGGCCTACTTGCTACTTTCTCTACAACACTGCTCCCTAATACTCCATTTTTTTTCCCTTTGTAGGGACATTTTTTTTTTCAGTTTTTTCCCAGTTTCTAGACTAACTTGCATTAAAGTTTTAAGTAAGTTCAAGTTAACCAAATAACCTATCCAAAATGGAGACTTTGTTTTCATTTCTTCTGTTAGGCCAATAATGTATATACACCAGAAGTAATTGCATCAGTTTAACCGCTGAATGAAAATGTGCTGACCAGATGTGGTACTAATGGAATCTTGGTGGACTAACCATCTTACAACAAAGCAAACCTATTAAGTGGTAGCGTAAATACATAATTAGCAAGAATGTTGATCTCCCCAGAACAAACTTCTCTTCTTTCAGGATGTCACATTTAGAGCGTGTCTCTACATTACACTTTTGCCGAGTTTTAAAGTTAATTTAACTTGAGTGATATGTCTTCAGGTAATGTAATTTTAACATCTGTTTATGTTTTGTCAAATCTGTATAATGAAGAGTCACGTTTTCATTTAATTTCAGAGAATTTCAATATGTATATATTCAGTGCATCAGATGCTAAAAGCAGAGAGAAATTATATCTTTTTAAGGAGTTGTACCAAGGACAACTATTTTAATGCTATGTTGTGCATGTCCCTAATATCTATATATTTATTATAAACTAAATAATACTGTCTGTCTGTCTGCCTGCCTGCCCGTCTGCCTCTCTCTCTCTCTCTCTCTCTCTCCTCCCATCTTTTTTATATACATTCAAAGTTTGTTACTTTTTTAGTTTATTTTCTGCTGCCTTTGAGTCATCTTGACTCCTGGTGGTTGCCTGAACTAGTCTCTACAGTTTTCTTGACAATATTTTCAGAAGTGACTTGCTATGACCTTCTTCCTAAGACTGAGAGAGAAGGACTAGCCCAAAGTCACCCTACTGCCTTTCATATCTAAAAGGAGGCTAAAATTCACAATCTCCCATTTTCTAGACTGGTGCCTCAATCATTACACCAAACTGGTTTTCCTTCTGCTGTTAAAGGTAAAGATAAAGGTTTCCCCTGCCCAGTCATTTCCAACTCTATGTGTGTGTGTGGGGGGGGTGCTCATCTCTGTTAGCTGAGACAGCCAGCACTGTCTGAAAATGTTTCCGTGGTCATGTGGCCAGCATGTCTATAAGCTGAGGCACACATTGGTTACCTTTCCATTGAAGTGCTACCTATTTATCTACTTGCATTTGCATGTTTTTGAACTAATAAGTGGGCAGGAAGTGGGGCAAGTAATGGGAGCTCACCCTATTGTGATATGTTCTGTCTTGAACCCGGCCTGTCAGTTTTCCAGCTGACAAGTTCAGTGTCCTTAGCTACTGAGCCATCATGCCCCACCTTCGATTTCCATTGCATTAAAAATGAAGTCATTCTATCTTTGATGAAGCACTAATAAGTGCTTTGGATCACTCTGTCATTAATTTTAAACTTTCCTCTTTTCTCCCCCCAGAACTGGACTGTCATGCTGCAACGTAAGCTGCTTTTAAAATTTGTAGAATATGATACAGAACGAACTGGAAGCAGGAAGACAAAATATTAATTGATAGGATGATGAAGAGTAACACTGAGAGATCTGTCTAAACATTTCTAGGTTTTATGGGATTTTATGATTGAAAAGAGCAATGACTTTCTTGAATAAAAACTTGGGAAAACAAATTTTATTTTGCATAGCTAAACTAGTGATGGTTCTGAACTTACAGATTCCCAATTCTTGGAATTTGCTTTAAGCAACATAAAAGGAAAGTTTTTATGCCAAGGCATCAGAAATTATCCTTACAGATAGGAACATGAGCAAAAATCATTTCAATTTTTTACCCAATGTTGTAACAGTGTACAACATATGAAGTCCTGGGTCCAACAGCCTTTACTATACTGTCCAAGTGAGCAAGCTATACAGAATTAACCTGCTGCTTATATAATTCTGTACAATTTTGCTACCAAATTAAGGCAGAAAATAAGCATTGGAACTGTTAATCAGGTAACATGCAGATCTTATTTACTTACAACTTGGAGCTGATATTCAGTTTCCTTCAATGAACTCATGTATTATAAGCTTCAACACTCATTCAAACATAACGTTTTGCTAGTCTTACTTTGAAAATATCTCAGGTGAAAAATGTGTAGCAAACTTCTCTATGTCACAAAGCGAAAGCATCTGATGTTCACTTTGTATCAGTTGGGCAGGTCAGTCCACTGGCAAACATTTGGGCGTTTGCTTCAGGAACTTTGACAAAAAAACAGGATGCTACTTTTTCAGCTTCAGAAGAGCTATCCTCGGACATTTCCCTGCCTTTCTATGATTATTATCCAGGGGAAAACCTAAGTAGGATTTTCATACCATAATCAGAATCTTTAAAACAGGCATCTAAGTGGTCCTGGTCTTCATCGTAATCTTCAATATCAATGTTGTTTTTTGCAGTCTTTTTCAACAATCGTTTGCCTGCATTTTTGCTATTGCTGCTTCCAGATTTTTTGGAATTGGTGGCAGAGATGGAATTATTCTTAGCTTGATGGGTGCCCCATGAAGGCTGTAGGCAAGAGTCTGAAGACTGGAGATTTGCCATTGATAACATTCCTTGGATAGCTTCCTGTGTGCTGGGTGATGCAGGTGGTTGACTAAAAGAGAAGGAAGAAGGAAAAGAGAAACCTTTCAAATGAAAGCAAGTATATGAATTATAGACTATATCTATATCTATATCTATTTATCTCTCTCTCTCTCTGTGTGTGTATGTATATATATATATGTATATATGTGTGTATGTGTGTATATGTGTGTGTGTGTGTCTTGGGTTTTCAGGTTTTCTCCCGCATAAAGTTGTAAGTATCTTGGCAATGTTTCAACAAGGTCACATTCGTCATCTTCAGACTGTCACCTCAGGTTGGTCTTCAGGCTGGTGCCTTCGACTTCATGCTTCTGGGAGCAAAGTGTGATCGTGGCTGCATTCTCTGCTTAACTGCCAGTGGTGCTGTGTTCTGATTGGGTGAAGGTCTAGCTGTGTTTGGATTGAAATTCAAATTGGCCAATGAAGTTGTTGCTGTTTGGCTTCGGGTCTTTGGTCATGCCCCATCATCATTGTGGATATGAGTTTGTTTCGTGGGTGGGTTGGTGTCACATGTTGTTTGTGAATGTGTTGATTTGTTGTTGATTTTCTTAGTCTGGATTCATTTGTTTGTGAGCGCAGGTTTCCAAATGGCTGGTAGGCAGGAGGTGTCATCTCGTTTATTCATGCTGTGGGGGTGTTTTTCTATCTCAATGGCTTCTCTGATTATTCTGTTGTTAAAGTGTTCAGTTTTGGCAATAATTCTGGTTTCTTTAAAATTAATTTCATGTCCTGTGGCTTTAAGGTGTTGGACTAAGGATGAAGTTTGTTCTTC